>JAPYXV010000725.1:0-14868 GCA_028533065.1 Trachops cirrhosus | reverse complement strand
GGAGTGGAGGGGGAGAGAGGGGGAAAAATTACAGGGAATAAGTAGCATAAATTGTAGGTACAAAATAGACAGGGGGAGGTTAAGAATAGTATAGGAAATGTAGAAGCCAAAGAAGTTATATGTATGACCCATGGACATGAACTAAATGGGGGGAATGCAGATGGGAGGACGTGTGATGGGTGGAGGGGAATAAAGGGGGGAAATGGGACAACTGTAATAGTGTAATCTATAAAATATATTGAAAAAGATAAAATAAGAAAAATATTTTATTGTTGGTCAATTACAGTTGTCTGCATTTACCCCCTATCACTCCCCACCCCACCCCAGCCTTCCCCACCTTTCTCCCCTGCTTCCACCCATCCCTTGGTTTTGTCCATGTGTCCTTTATAGTTGTTCCTGAAAACTCTTCCCCTGATTATTCCTTCCCACTTCCCCTCTGGTTACTGACAGATTGTTCTTAATTTCAATGTCTCTGGTTATATTTTGATTGGTTGGTTGTTTTGTTGATTAGGTTCCACTCATAGGTGAGATCACATAGTATTTGTCTTTCACTGCCTAGCTTATTTCACTTAGCATAATGCTGTCCAGTTCCATCCATGCTGTCACAAATGATAGGAGCTCCTTCTTTCTTTCTGCTGCATAGTATTCCATTGTGTAAATGTACCACAGTTTTTGATCCATTCATTTACTGATGGGCACTTAGGTTGCTTCCAGCACTTGGCTATTGTAATTCGTGCTGCTATGAACATTGGGGTGTATAGGTTCTTTTGGATTGATGTTTCAGGGTTCTTAGGATATAATCCTAGCAGTGGAATTCCTGGGTCAAAGGCAGTTCCATTTTTTGTTTTCTGAGGAAATTTCATACTGTTTTCCACAGTGGCTTCACCAGTCTGCATTCCCACCAACAGTTCACTAGGGTCCCCTTTTCTCCACATCCTCTCCAACACTTGTTTGTTTATTTGTTTATGATGGCCATTCTCCCTGATGTGAAGTGGTATCTCATTATAGTTTTAATTTGCATCTCTCTGATGGCTAGTGATGCTGAGCATCTTTTCATATGTCTCTGGGCCCTCTGTATGTCCTCCTTGGGGAAGCATCTGTTCAAGTCTTTTGTCCATTTTTTAAATGGGTTTTTTGTCTTTCTGGTGTCGAGTTGTGTGAGTTCTTTATATATTTTGGAGATCAAACCCTGTCCAAGTTATCATTGGCAAATATATTTCCCCATATATTTGGTTCTATTTTGATTTTAATGATGTTTTCTTTAGCCATGCAGAAGCTTTTTAATTTGATGAGGTCCCATTTGTTTATTCTTTCCTTTATGTCCCTTGCTCTAGGGGACATCTTGGTGAAAATATTGCCACGTGGAATTCAGAGCTGTGCATCCTTAATCAATCTGAGGTTCTGGAAAGGGCATCTCATATCCATCTTTGTACCCAGTTCCCTGTTTCATATCCAGGTTTTTTTTCATG
The DNA here is from genome assembly GCA_028533065.1 of Trachops cirrhosus. Taxonomy (NCBI): domain Eukaryota; kingdom Metazoa; phylum Chordata; class Mammalia; order Chiroptera; family Phyllostomidae; genus Trachops; species Trachops cirrhosus. Next base: position 13,399 of record JAPYXV010000725.1, on the reverse strand, counting down.
TTTCCAATCCATAAACACAAGCCTCTACAACAAGTTGAAGCCACTCTTTGTGAAAAAAATTCACATTTAATACAGACACTTTAAGAAGATCTCAGCAATTAGGGTTCATGTAAAGTGGAAAATGTGATGGAACAGCAGGAAGTAGTGAAAGGAACATAGGATATAGAGTCAAAAAGCCTAGGCTTCCATTGAACCTTTGCAACTAACCTTTACTGACCTATGAGTTTTCACTTTTTAAAAATCTTTTAATGTAGAAAGAAGAAAATGCTATCATAAGGAGGTTCTTGTAACATTTGGGAACAATTTAAGGATGAACTTTTATTACATGTGTTGAACTTTGTCAATGAAGATAATGCTTCTATAATTTTTGATTGATGCTTTTTTGGATTGTACCTGGCTATCCCCAGTGTTCAGATAGATCCTCTTTGCTTGGTTTTTAATGGCTAGTATTTGGCTATGAAACAAGGTAAATCTCATGTGACCTAAACCCAGAAAGAACCCTTCACTTAATGCCATGCTTTACGGCATACATCAACCCATGTTACATCCAAATGGACCTCAGAAAAGATGACAAGTTTTATCTGTTGACACAATTTACACTAAAAGGAAAATCTACGTCACCTATTGACTGGTACCTTAATCTATATGGATTATTTGCCAGTGCTGCCATAACAAAGTAGTAGCACAGTCTGGGTGGCTTAACCAACATAAATTTATTTTCCCATTGGGGATATTTATTTTCCTTCTGAAGACTGGAAGTCTGAGATTAAGGTGTCAGCAGGGCTGGTTTCTTCTGAGGCCTCTTTCCTTTGCTTATAGATGGCTGCTTTCGCTTTGTGTCTTCATATGTCTTTTTCTCTACATGTCTGTGTCCTGCTCACTTCTCATAAGAACACCAATCAAGTTAGATTAGGGCCCATCCTGATGACCCCATTTTAACTTAATTACTTTTTAAAGACTATCTCCAAATACATTCACATTCTGAGACACTAGGGGTTAGGACTTTAACATATACATTTTGGGGGGACACAGCTCAGCCTGTAACACCACACATGAGCCCATTACTTTTGGTTTCTGGGATGGAGATGGCAATGTCCTCATGTCATTCCTTTTTACACTTAAATAAAGGTAGTGTTTTTTAACATGTTTAAACATGGTTTTGGCCACTAGAGGGTTCCTGTATTTATGCAATGAAACATAATTAGAATGGCATGTTCAAAATTCAATATAAAGTTGGTTATGAAAGTTAAATACTTGATGTCTGTGCATCAGACATAAGCACCTATTAATTAACTTGATGATGATGATAATGACAGTTGTACTTACTGAGTCACAATGATGTGCGACAAACATGATGCAACTTAATATTATCAACTCCCCTGTTACATTCAGTGTTTTTATTACTTCAACATTACAGATGAAGAATGTATGATTTAATGTCACAAAGCTCACAAAAGGGTAAGAGGAAATAATAATCACTAGAATTATTATTAGCACTACTTGTATCTTACAGCCTTGGAAGACAGTTCCTAATTAGCTACAAGAGGATTGTGGACTTCCTGAAATACTTTACAAAACATGAAGTGTATGCATAAGTGCAGAAATGAAAGATCCAAATTTACTGTCTTATTCAGAAGCTCAGCTCTGTTCTGTGGTCTATGAAATGTTGATTAGCTATATGACAAAGAGTCAAGGTAACTCTAATCTACCCTCTACCCTTGTTGTTTCCATTGCTTGGTATAGTCCCCACAGTCCTTTCTCTACTGGGTCTATGACTTCTATTGCTCCTTAATTTTATCAGTTGTTGTGCCCTGAGTGTACCTGCTTGAGTTTTCTTTCCATTTTACTCAGGAATTTTGGTTGCAACTGACAGAAACACAACACACCAGCTTAAGATCCAGAAAGGTTGGAATTGACCCTGGGACACCTACAGCTAGGGACTTGAACTTTATCAGGACCCTGGTTCATCTTCTCTCCGTGTGTCCACTTTATTGTTTCCCATTATAGATGAGCTTTTTCTATCTGATAGTAACCTGGCAATTACTGTTTTAGCTTTATATCCTCACAGTCTTGGGGCCAGAGAAAGAAAGAGAGCTCTTCCCTCTTAGCTCTATTTAGAAAAAATCCAAGGGAAAGATTGATTAGTCTGGTTGGGACCATAAGCCCACACTGAATAACCACTGTGTCCAGGCAAGAGTAGTACAATGGATGTACAGGCTTCACTTACCGGCTCTTGTCTCTGCCTGGGCGAGTAGTATGTCATGAATGATAGCCTCAAAAGAATCACATGGATAGGGTCAAGAAGGAGCAGACCCCAAAGAAAGAATCATGTTATTAGCAGAAATAAAAAGATGAGATGGGTCCACATATACATCTAAAATCCACTAGTGCAGTGATTTTAACCAACAGAAGCAATCCTTTCTTCTTCTTGATTCAGAAAAGAGACTGCAGCAGAGCTGGGTGGCGTGCAAGAACCTGTATCTAGAATTCAGTTCCAAGTTGACCCTGGCTCCTGAATTGTAGAATTGTTGATTGTCATGCTCAACAAAATTGAGCACTATTTATAAATTTTAGCATTTTGTTTATTTTAGTACCTAAAAGTGCAGTTGTTAATTATAGAATATTTTTGTCCCATGATCTCTATAAACATAAAACATCCATTATGTATTGACACAAGTGACTGGTATGGATAGACTTACATTTTGTTGGGCACATGTTTTTTTAAAATTTAAAATGCCTCAGTTTAATAAGAATCCTCTTAGTATTATGGGACAGGACACATTCATTTAACAAATATTTATTGATCATGTCCTGAACACGGTTCTAGGTAAATGGGGAAATTGCAGGTTGGGCACATTCTTTAGTCACTGAACGTCATAGTGACTCACATGTCCACCACCCCAACTGAAGTGGTCATGCATATGGATTTTGCAATGAGACCTTTGACATAAAAACTCTTTGGGTGAGAAGGTAGAAGGAAGAGAAAGGGCTCATGTGAGAAGCTCTGCCTGCTTTTGTCTTCCAGATTTAACATTTCCTCTGTTTCTTCTTCCCTGTACATATCTAGCCATTTCACATCTTGGGATCTCTTTCTATCTTCTCCACTATACTTCTTGAGGTAATGGTTGGAGAGGAGCTGCTAGATTTTTTTATTTCTAACTTTAATTCTTGCCCTCTTCTTTGCCATTTGATTTTGACCAAATCAACCTTCACTCTAATTTCTATAAATATAAGATTAGTTAAAAATAAGCTACTGTGCCCTGGCTAGTGTGGCTCAGTGGATTGAGCTTGGGCCTGTGAACCAAAGGGTCACCAGTTCGATTCCCAGTCAGGGTACATGCCTGGGTTGCAGGCCAGGTCCCCAGTTGGGAGGTATGTGAAAGGCAACCACACATTGAGGTTTCTCTCCCTCTCTTTCTCTTTCCCTTCCCCTCTCTCTAAAAATAAATAAATAAAATATTAAAAAATAAGCTACTATAAGTATGCATGAAGCAATATTTGTGATTCCATAAGGTACTATGCTTATGCATAAGGGACTCAACAAATGCTAACAGAAAATACATGCAGTGTTAGAAAATTATGTAAGAATAACCCTGGGGGAAAAATACAGATAACTGTACTTGAACAACAATAAAATTTTTAAAAAAGAAAAAAAAGAATAACCAGTTATTTAAATGTTACTGTATATCAGCATTGCACTAAATACTTTATATGCATTATCTCAGTTGAACTGATAGGGATTGTAAATGGTAGACATTATCATTTCTATTTTACACATGAGATAACTGAATGCCCATTGTCACCCAGCTAGTAATTTGCACAGCCAGGATTTGAACTCAGACATCACTGACTCCAAAGCCTTACCACATAGCAAATTGTCAACACTTTTAAAAAAAATCAAGAACAGTACACACCTGTTATAAAGTTCTTCACTGTCCTATGTATTCAGTTATACTTAGTATCTGTTTGGCGAGGCCTTTTCCTTGGAAAAATTTGTGATATTTGCAAAATCTTTCTTACTGTAACCCAGGAAGCATATTATATGTTTTTCCCCCTTGTCTCTTTCAGTGGCATTAAAACTAGAATCTAGTGTGGTATTATTACTTATCCCATCATTTCTGATGGAAGTCTCCAAACACAGACTACAGACCAACTTGATTTTTAAAAGTTTCAGAACATTATCTCAGATTAAAAATTGGACATGATATGCCTTATTCACTATGACAGATGATTTTCTACTGATGCCACATTTTCAATGGCAGCTTTCATCAGTTATATAGAAGAAACTAATAAACAGTTGAGGTCATCTAAACTGTAATCTAAACAGCAGGTATATATTTCATTAACAAGATGATGTTTGCTTAAGTCAAAGGTTTGAATAATTCTCCCCACCTCATTTTCATGGTGTTTAAGTTTTGCCTTCCAAGGACTTCAAACAAAACACACACACAAAGAGTAGCATATCATACAGCAAAATGAGCTGCAGGTTGTACATGCCAGAAGTCTGAGGAAAAAATCAAATGAAAACAAGTGTGTTGGGCCAAATAATAAGAAATAAACAAAACTGAAGTAAAGTCACAAACCAAGCCAGAAAAGAAACAGAAACCCCATAAGAAAACACACTTAAGGAAATCAACAAAATGTGTAGCCAAAGGAACATCAGGAAGGTTGTTCCCAGATGGCCATCTCTCCTGGGCCATCTCCCCTTGAGAATGGAAACTAGCAGGCAGACAGACTCCATGCTTTGGGCCCAGCACAAAGTGTAGCCTGTGATAGGACCTGGGCCTTGTTAACCTTCAGGAGTTTTAGTGACTGTATGGGAAGGGATTCTTTCCTTAAATCCCAGCCATTCCTTGAGAAGGCCTCATAACTGAGGCTCCAAAGTTCAAGGTTAAGGAAATGGGATATGAAGTGGAGGAGTAAGGAGCTTCCCACTTCCCAGAGAAATCATGGTACTTAAGAGACAAAAAAGCACGGGTCAAGACCATGAACTTTCTAGTTCTACAGTGGTGGACTGAGTGCTACCTGCCTTTGTTCTGTGACCCGGAGTGCTCATTTCAATTCTCTGTATGTCAGTTTTCTCCTCTGTGAACAGAGGAATGACAATAGCCGTTAACAAGGTTTCAGTGGAAATAAATGAGATAATGTAGGTAACCCCTTAGAATGATGTTCAAAATGGTGCTTGTTGTTATGTTAATGTGTCTGTTATGTTAGTGATTGAGTGATGGAGGAGGAAAGGGACAAGGAGATAGCTAGAAGATTGTAGAAATCCTATAAATCAGTGAAGGAATACTGGCTTGCCCAGGAATCTGCCATTGTGAACATTTTAGTCATAGTATTATTATTCAAAGTTTCTTATGAGTTCTGAAGTCTCTTTGAAAAGTAAATCCTCTAGGACCTTATGAAGAACAAATTTGCCCTTCCTGGATGTCCTCAGAATTGTCCGTAACAAATTTCCCACACATATGTGTAGATTAGGTGTGGTGTGGATTTCCCTGTGACTAAACCCAAAGAAAGATCCCAGCATCTCTGGAATTTCCTGGGTACCAGAAGTCGGGTCCAGGGAATCAGCCACCCAGCATGGCTGGCTGCAAAACAGGCACAGACACCAAACAGAGAATGGAAAAAAACCACAACTCCTGTGGGGCTTCCCCAAGCTTATCTGGACCTTCATAGTCTCTAATGGCTGAATCAACACACAGTACAGAGATATAGGAAAAATAAAGATAAGTTAAAGAAAACAAATATTCACTCTGCCTTAATCTTACCCAATTCCCAATGGTCTGTTCACATATCCATTGGTCTCAATTGTTAGTAACAGAGGGAACATGGTTTCTTCATACTGGGTGACTCCACCATTGGTGGAGTATCAATGGTTTTTTTTTTCCATTACAATTCCCTTTCCTTCCTCTTCATAGGAACATGGCTGCTATCTTAGTCAAGTTTAGATGTTTCTCTGTCAAGTAGTTATATTACAGTGGGTTGCACAGATAGTTGGGTGGCCAATTTTTTAAGCCTACATTGTATATCTACCTTTTTGTCTTGTGGTTTGTTGGATGGCAAAAAATTATTTCATGCTATACACAGTAGGAGTCATGTGGGCATTTATCTTCCACTTGTAGCATTTTTAACAGCCTTTCATGGTAAAATTGTTAGGTAAGTGAATTTTCCCCTTGGTATTTCTATACCTTCTTTTTAGGTGTTCCCCATTTCCTCTCCAATGCTTTCCTCCTCTTCATGGCCCCAAATAGACCGCCTACACTACTATACCCCAGTTTAGATAACCTTTCTCTCCCTAACCTCTCTCTACATCCAACAAAAATGTATGGGTCCTAAGATCTAGTTCCTCAATGCCAAGAGATATCTTCTTTGGCAGGGTGATAACTAACTAACTATTCCAATCAACAAATTCTTCCTAGTGCGTTAATGTCTATAATAAATTCATATATAATCATTCTTGGGGAATATATTTCCATTTTAACAGAAATTTTCTGAAGTCTTGATGTCATCAGTTAATCCAAAGGAAGGGGAAGATATTTCTACATCCATTTGAAACACTGACTATTGTCTTTATGCTGCTGATTGTCTGAGCAATCAAGCATTTTGATATGTCTTGGAAAAAGCAGCTTTTACATTTTTGGATTGGGATGGTGTGCTTGGACAACATCAATGATTGTTTGACTTTACTACAGAAAATAATTCAGAGTCTCTTGTCTTTTCAAGCTTGAACTATTTTATTTATACTGTCACATACTTGTGAGATTGCTGCCATAAGGATGGCCTTGAGGATATTAACAGATTTACCACTATAATTGAGAAATTCAGCCCTACCTCTGTCACCAACTACCTTCGTGGGCCTGAGAGAGTCCCTTTAGCTCTCTGAGACTTGCTTTCTTTTTTAATAATCAGGAGTGTTGGACTAGATGATGTCTAATGTCTTTGTAAGCTTGAAAGTTCTGTAATTTTAAAATCCACTGGAGAAAGCTGCTAGGATGTTGACTGTCTAAATGTTGAACACTGGTATACTTTCAATGAAATCACTTCAGTGCATTGTGGAAATACTCCCTGGAGACATCATTTTTTTTTTTTTGCCTGAAGATTGATATCTTCCCACAGTGTGCTCTTTTGCATTACTCCAAGTGTTGCCTTATAGGCCCATAAGTAGTGCTTTAATAATTTTATATTTCCAAGAACACTTAGATGGTCAGTGAGTATTTCTTCTACACATCTTTTTTTTTTAATTTAAATTATTTTATTAGGCCCTGGCTGGTGTGGCTCAGTGCACTGAGTGCAGGCCTGTGAACCAAAGCATCGTTGGTTTGATTCCCAGTCAGGGCACATACCTGGGTACAGGCCATATCCCCAGTATTGGGTGTGCTAGAGACAACCAAACATTGATGTTTCACTCCCCCTCTTTCTCTCTCCCTTCCCCATCTCTCTAAAATAAATAAATAAAATTTTAAAAAAATATTTTATTGTTGTTCAATTACAATTGTCTGTATTTTCTCCCCACCCCTTCCCCCCTCATCCCCTCCAAACCCACCTTCCTCCCTTGCTTCCACCCTCTTCCTTGGTTTTGTCCATGTGTCCTCTATAGTAGTTCCTGAAAACCCCTCTTCCCACTGTCCCCTCCCCTCCGCCTACTGTTAGATTGTTCTTAGTTTCAATGACTCTGGTTATATTTTGTTTGCTTTTTTCTTTTGTTGATTATGTTTCAGTTAAAGGTGAGATCATATGGTATTTGTCCCTCACCACCTGGCTTATTTCACTTAGCATAATACTGTCCATTTCCATCCATGCTGCCCCAAAGGGTGGAGGCTCCTTCTTTCTTTCTGCTGTGTAGCATTCCATTGTATAAATATATCATATTTATATCCACTCATTTATTAATGGGCACCACTCATTTATTAATGCGCACTTAGGTTGCTTCCAACACTTGGCTATTGTAAATTGTGCTGCTATGAACATTGGGGTGCATAGGTTCTTTTGGATTGGTGTTTCAGGGCTCTTAGGGTATAATCCCAGCAGTGGAATTGCTGGGTCAAAAGGCAGTTCCATTTTTAGTTTTCTGAGGAAATTCCATACTGTTTTCCACGGTGGCTGCACCAGTCTGCATTCCCACCAACAGTGCACTAAGATTCCCTTTTCTCCACATCCTCACCAACACTTCTTGTTTGTTGATTTGTTTATGTTGGCCATTCTGACAGGTGTGAAGTCGGGATGCACCTCTCTCTTTCTTTCTCTCTTTCCCCCCTCCTTCCTTCTTCCTTTCTCTCTTTAAAATCAATAAATAAAACGAATGTTGATACAATGTATGCATATAAAGAAGTAAAATTAAAACAGTTAAGTTAGTTTTGAGCAGTAATTCCACTCTTCTGGTAAGAGCAACATACATATGTACAAATGAGCCAGGAAATCTGAAATGTATAATTTAAGTAATTCCATATATTGGTTAAATACTCTTATATTTGCATTAATAACTGACATTGTGCAATATTAACTGAATGGTAAATTCATGCTAATAATTTAAAATGTTAATTTTCCATTATTTAAAATGATATTAAATAGCAAGTGAAAAGTATCATGTCAAAGCAAGACAGGAACTGCAAAAGAAATAAAAAAGCTTTATATTTTATTACCTTTAAAGGTATGTTTCTCTTGCTTTGTGAACAAGGGGCTCTGCGTTTTCATTTTTCACTGGGCCCCACACATTATGTAGCGGGCTGTAATGTCCCTTTCAGCATTTGGCTAGCAGGCATTTCAGGGAAGTGGGGAGAATTGTCAAAGGGCCTCTGTGTTCAAGGGGTCTTGAAATTAAATTCATGTCTTTGGTTCCAAGGACTAAAAAAACCATGAAATATAGTCCTTGCAACGTTGTTCTTTCATTTTGTTCCTCATCCATACTGGAAGTGTGATCAGGACAGAGGGATTTGAATGAGCCATTCACATCCTAAAGGTTATATGACAATCAATTTTGCTTCTATAATATTAACCAGTGGCACCTATGGTAATAGTTACACATGAAATTAAGACAGGAACAGATGGAGTTCTAAGGCTAATTGCTGCCAGTCATGGAAAACCTGCCCTCCTGAAATAGCTTTTAGTGTAATTGTCTGCCCACACTCTGCCCACTTTTCAGGTTTAAATACAAGGCAACATTTGGTATGTATTTCCTGTAATAAAGAAACATGTGATGATTATTCCCAAGATGTTATTTTTAAGACTATTGTTAACTGTGGTCTGTCTTTGGTTTCTCAGTTAAGGAAAAAAGCAACTGGACTCAAAGCATCATTTGATGCAAGTTGGAAAACCACAACAGAGCAAATCCCCTGAAGGAAAATGAGTAGAGACACATTTGCCCTCTACAGATACAGTGGTATGGAATGAGTTGGTGACCCCTGAGAGAGATCAAATATTACAATGCTGTGTACAACACTGGAAATGCAAGTAGCACATGAAGCTATCTCTTTTGATGACAGTCATCAATAAATATTTAGTTATTTCAATATACCAAACATCTTGAGATAGGCACAGCTTTGGGTTATCTTGTTTTTTTTTTTTTCATTTCTACTTTTAGTATTGAAAACATCTTGAAAATCAATCATGTTGAAAGGTAATAGCTTCTTTCTCCCAAATGAAGGAAGGAAATACCATGCAGATTGAAGTCACTGATTAAAATAATAAGACCACATGTGCATTCAAATTGGGAAGGGTGTTTGTAACAGAAAAGAAGTCTATGATTGTAGAGTTGGAACATGGTCAAGCCTTATTCATCTTTAGTCTTCTTCTTGTGTCCAATGCTTGGCTCACAAGGTCTCCACCAAAATAAGTAGAGGGAATGGGTTGAATAGAGTGACTTAGTACTCACTGGGGAGTGCTAACAAATGTCCTGCACTCACATTTCCAGGTGAGTAGTAAGGCATTAGTAGTGAGGTGGTACCTAACGGGTGAAGAAAGACTGGGGCTCACTGCAATTTCCAGGAAGGCTTTGAATCTTTGAAAATGATTGAAATCCATTTACTTAGTCCTGGAGTGGATTCCTGGGTAAGTGTGTTTGAGATTAAGTGCAATTTATTTGAGAAGGTATCTGGCTGAGGTTAAGAGTGAGGCAAGGCCTTTAAAAATCTATATTTAAAAATCTATTTTGTTGTACCAACAAAATTTATAAAATCTCCAGCCAATGTTCATAATTAGTGGTAGCTTGCACCATATGAAAATGCTGATGGAGATTTCTTGTTGTTCAAGTTAATACTTAAATATTTCTAATTCTTTTTTTTTTCATAAAGATGCCTTTATGCTGAAAAAAAAACCATATTTGGACTGTAATCTAGTCCTGTTCCCCCTGTGTTAATCATGCTTGGGGTAAGATGAGCCCTTTGTTTTATGTAGTTTTATCCCAAGTTTCCTATGGTTCTATACCACCCTTTTGGGCCATGATGATGTGTATGGGACCATTAGTTATACAATATGGTACAAATAATTTATTATGAATAATAAAGTATTGACATTGAGAATTTTTATCTTATTAAAAATAAAACAAGTGAAGAATCAAGGTTATGCCTATAATAATGATACTCTCAACTAATTACATAATGGGCTTTCCTGAATGGAGGAGAAAAGGCTACCCTGGGAAGGATGCCCATGGGCAAGAGTCACACATGTGACCCTTAGATGATAGGGGTCATGGTGAAAAAGTCTGGGAAACAAATAGCATGATGCTTGCTGCAGTGGTACAGTGTAAGAGATGATAGTCACTTGGACTGAGGAAGTGATGGTAATGAAGCAGAGTCTTGGACTGAGGTTTCCAGAAGTAGATCCTAAGATAAAGATTTGTGTGTCAATGGATTCACAAAATGCTCCCAGAAAAAGCCAGTAAGTGGATGGAGGTAGTAAGACAGTGAAGGAGAAGAAGACAAGTGAACTGGGTTTGGAGACAAAATCCCTTGGAGGGCAGCCTCTGTCTGATCATGTGGAGAGCTCATGAGGATAAGTTACATCTCAGAGACCTCTCAACTCAGGACAAGGGGGGCTGGATTTTCATATTCTAATACCTGTTAGCCATTGGCTAAGGGCTGACCAGGCATGGGGAAATGGGGTGGGAGGGAAAAAAAGTCCTAGGCACTCTCAGCCCTTCAGTAGCTGGAGAACGGTCCAGAAGAAGAGTGAAGAAGAGTCACAAGCATAGGCCATTAATGCCCAAATCACATCACAGCCAGGAGGTAGGCACATAGGAATCATAAAAAGAGATCAAAGGGATCAGAGCAGATCATCAACAGTATCTGCTACACACCATAAAGAAAAGGGGAAAGAGCATAGCTTGGGGGAGTGTTCTAAGTGCCCAGGATGCTACTGAACTGGTGGCTGAGTCAATGATGTCTTCACAGAAAACCAAGTTTCTGCAGTAAGTCCACTTTGCTTCATTCCCATTATTACCTCCTTAATCCAAGCCACTATCATCTCTTACCTGTGCCACTGAAACAAGCATCATACTTAGGTGACAAACATCTACTTTTACTCCCCTATGTTTATTTTTTTAAAGATTTTTACTTACTTATTTTTAGACAGAGGGGAAGTGAGGGACAAATAGAGGGAGAGAAACATCAAAGTGTGGTTGCTTCTCCCATGTCCCCTACTGTGGACCTGGCCCACAAAGGCATGTGCCCTGACTGGGAATTGAACCAGCAACCCCTTGGTTTGCAGTCCAGTGCTCAATCCACTGAGCCACACCAGCCAGGGCCCCCTATGTTTATTTTCTACACAGTAATCATAGCAATTATGAAAAAATGCAGTGATAATGCCTGGGGATGAGAGTGAGTTGAGTTAGATACACTTTAGTTACCTCATAATCAACATTAACCTCCCTACCCCCAATTCTTTGGTAGGCACAATGGATATTTTCTTAATTTTATGAAAAGTGGGAGATACAGACTTCTGGCCAAGGTGGAGGTGTAAGTAGACACACTGCACCTCCTCACACAACCAAAAGAAGGACAACAACAATTTAAAAACAAAAAAACAACCAGAACTGACAGAAAACCAAACTGTATAGAAGTCTGACAACCACGGAGTTAAAGAAGACCTAGTCATTCAGACTGGTAGGAGGGGTGGAGAAGGGCAGCTGGGTGGAGAGGACTTGTGGCAAGATGGTGGCTGGTAGACCATGCTGGGCAAGGTGGTGCCTGGTGGACCCAGTAAGGCAGCAGATTGTGGAGCAGGGTGTGCAAGGCTGCAGCTGGCCTGCAAGGCGGCAGCTGGTGGAGCAGGCAGTCCAACATTCACACGCAGATAAACTGGGAGAAACAACTGGGGGCAGAATTGACTGCACTACCCAGGGCCCCAGCAGGGAAATAAAGCCTCAAACCACTGATTGAAAACACCTGTGGGTGTTGAGGCAGCAGGAGAAACTCCCAGCTTCACAAGAGAGTTCATTGGAGAGACCCACGGGGTCCTCGAAGGTATGCAAACCCACCCACATGGGAATCAGCACCAGAAGGGCCCAATTTAGTTGTGGGAAGTGGGAGAAGTGACTGAAATCTGGCAGAGAATGGAGCAAGCACCATTTTTCCCGCTTGGACCCCTCCCCACATACAGCATCACAACACAGCAATGTGGGTTGCTCTGCCCTAGTGAATACCTGAGGCTCTGCCCCTCACTATGTAACAGGGGCATCAAGACAAAAAAAATGGCCCAAATGAAAAAACAGATCATAGCTCCAGAAAAAATACAACTAAGTAATGAAGAGATAGCCAACCTATCAGATGCGCAGTTCAAAACACTGGTAATGAGGATGCTCACAGGATTGGTTGAATTTGGTCACAAATTAGAAAAAAAAATGAAGGCTATGCTAAGTGAAATAAAGGGAATGTACAGGGAACCAATAGTGATGGGAAGGAAACAGAGACTCAAATCAATGGTTTGGACCACAAGGAAGAAAGAAACATCCAGCCAGAAAAAAATGAAGAAACAAGAATTCAAAAAAATGACGAAGGGCTTAGGAACCTCCAGAACATCTTTAAACGTTCCAACATCTGAATTATAGGGGTACCAGAAGGAGAAGAGGAAGAGCAACAAGAGGAAATGTTATTTGAACAAACAATAAAGGAGAACTTCCCCAATCTGGCAAAGGAAATAGACTTCCAAGAAGTCCAGGAAGCTCAGGGAGTCCCCAAGAAGTTGGACACAAGGAAGCGCACACCAAAGCACATCATAATTAAGTTACCCAAGATTAAAGATAAGGAGAGACTCTTAAAAGCAGCAAGAGAAAAGGAGACAGTTACCTACAAAGGAGTTCCCATAAGACTGTCAGCTGATTTCTCAAAAGAGACCTTACAGGTAACAAAGGGCTGGAAAGAAGTATTCCAAGTCATGAAAGACAAGGACCTACATCCAAGATTGCTCT
>JAPYXV010000724.1:0-14869 GCA_028533065.1 Trachops cirrhosus | reverse complement strand
TTTTTTTTTTTTTTTTTTTTTTGGTCTTGTCGAGAACTCCTGTAGTGAGGGGTGGGGCCTTAGGAGTTCACCAGGGCAGGGCACCCCAGTCGCAGGGTTGTGACGTTGTATGTGGGGGCAGGGTCTGAGAAGGAACAATGGCGCTTGCTCTGCTCTCTGTAGGACCTCAGATCCTTCTGCCGCTTTCTGCGAGACAACTGGGCCCCTCTGGCACCAGTTCCGGTGTGGGTGGGCCTGTGCACTTCACGGGACCTTCCTTTTCAGTCAGTGCCCCAAAGCTCTATTTCCTGGTGCTAGGACCCTGAGTTGCGCTCAGTGCCTTGCTTCACAATGGCTGCCTCGCTTGGTCTGCTGGTCGCCACCCCCTGGCCGGGGCCCTGCCTGCCAGCCACCACTGCTGTTGCGCCCAGGGTCTGCCTGCTGCGGACTTGTGAGCCTCCTGGGTTGCGCAGCTCTCAACTCCGTGTCCCTCGCCCAGCCAACTCCGCCTCTCCTACTGGTCTGGATGAACGTGTCTAATTTTAACTCCTTGGTTGTCTGACTTCCATACACTTCAATTTTGTGTCAGTTCTGGTTGTTATTTTGTTTCTATATTGTTGTTGTCCCTATCTTGGTTGTGCGAGGAGGCACAGTGCGTCTACCTATGCCTCCATCTTGGCCGGATGTCTAACAAATGCCATTTTAATAATGTGCCTTGGTGTGGGCCTCTCTGGGTTCATCGTATTTGGTAGTCTGTGCTTCCTGGACTGTTTGCCTTTTTCCTTCACCAGGTTACAGAAGTTTTCAGTTATTATTTATTCAAATAGGTTTTAAATCCTTGCTCTCTTTTTTTTCTTTCTGGTACCCCTATATCCTCATTTTTTAAATTCTTTTTTCTTTTTCCTGCGTTGATTGGGTGTTTTCTGCTGTCTTCCAAACCACTGATTTAAACATCTCCTTTATCTAATTTGTTGATTCTTTCTATGGTATTCTTCATTTTAGTTATTGTAGTCTTCATTTTTGACTGATTCTTTTTTATGGTTTCTATGTCCTTTTTTATGCTTTTGAAGTTCTCATTAAGTCCTTGAGCATCCTTATAATCATTATTTTGAACTCTGTCTGGTAGTTTGCTTGCCTCTATTTCATTTAGTTCTTTCTCTGGAGACTTTTCCTGTTCTTTTATTTGGGACATGTTTCTTTGCCTCCTCATTTTGGCTACCTCTGTGTGTTTGTTTGTATGTATTAGGTAGATTGCTGAGTCTCCTAATCTTGGTAGGTTGGCCTTGTGTAGTAGGTGTCCTGTAAGGCCCTGTGGTGCAACCTCTCAAGTCACTTGAGCTGGTGCTCCATCTGTGTCCCCCATGTGAACTGTGTGCACCCTCCTGTTGTAGCTGAGTATTGATTGCTATTGGCACATCAGTGGGAAGGATAGACCCCTCAGGGTGATCAGCTAAGAGGACCAGCCTTGACTATAGTGGGGATGCTACTGTGCAGAGGCCAACACCACAGAACAGAGCTTGCTTCAGCAGGGCTCTGGTGCCTGGTGAGTTTGACACTTGAGTGTGTTGCACACAGAGGTGGTTTTGTAGTACTCCAGCATGATCTGAAGCTGCCACTGGGTGTGCTGGCTCTGGAGCCTCCCAGGAGGTAGAGGTCAAGGTCAGCCACTGCCTATGTCCTGCCTGGTGTTACCCAGTGTGAGCTACAAAGTGATCTGCAGATGGCTGCTGATAGTGCTGGGCTTGGAGGTGCCCAGGAAAGGCCAAACCATGAAGAGTCTGGCCAGCAGTGCTGTACCTGGTACCACTTAAAAGGCAAGAGATCTGTGGTACACTGAGGCCAGATGCTGCTTGTTTGGGGTTTGTAAACCTTTTGAGAGATTTTAGGAAAGTTCATAGTATGAGCCAAGATAGGCAATTTGTACGGAAAAGCCATGGGAAGTGGCTCGAGTTGGTAGGGTCTCAGGGAATCACCAGGGCAGGGGGAACAGTGTTAGTCAAGTTGATGTACATTTAGATGTAATGCCAGCTACACCTACAGGGGGAGGATTCAGCAAAGAAACACTAGTCTCTACCATTACTCCTGTGTGGGTGAAAGCTGCCCCTCCAAGCCATTGCCTGAAAGCCAGACAATTCATTTCCTTCCTGGACATTCCTGGGGCTTTTCAAGCTGCTGCCCCAGCACTGGAGCTCAGAGTAAGTCCAAGTAAGTCCGTGTGCGGGTCCCTTTAAGAGGAATGCTTGTAACTCCAGCAGCCCCCTGTTTACTCAGCCACCATCCCCACCGGTTTTCTTTGCCAGAAGTTATGTGTACTTCTCTCTCTTTCTCTCTTGCTGTCTCTCATTTTTAGTACTTGTCAAATTATTTTTTAAGCATTTTTTATTTTTCAATTACAGTTGACATACATATTATTAGTTTCAGGTGTACACTCCAGTAGTTAAACATTATATAACTTATTAAGTGATCATCTTAATAAATATCACACGCATTTGACACCATACACAGTTTTTAGAATATTATTGACTATATTTCCTATGCTGTACTTTTCATCCCTGTGACTATTCTGTAACAACCCATTTGTACTTCTTAATCCCTTCACTTCTTTTTAAAAAAGATTTTATTGATTTATTTTTAGGGAGAAGGGAAGGAAGAGAGAAAGAGAGGGATTGAAACATTGATGAGTGAGAGATACATCGATCAGTTACCTCTTGCATGCCCTCTACTGGGGACCTGGCCCACAACCCAGGCATGTGCCCTGACTGGGAATCAAACTGGCAACCTTTCGGTTCTCAGGCCTGCACTCATTCCACTGAGTCTCACTAGCCAGGGTTCCTTTCACTTCTTTTTACCCATATCACCAACTCTCATCCCATCTGGCAATTGTCAAAATGTTCTCTGTAACTATGAGTTTGTTTCTGTTCTGCTTGTTTGTTGATTTTATTTTTTAGATTCAATTGTTGATAGAGATGGATGTATTGCCATTCTGTTGTTCATATTTTTTATCTTTCTTTCTTCTTCTTTTTCTTAGCCCTGCAGAGGTTGCAGTAAAAAATCACAGTGTAGGTCTCACGTACTCAAGAGATACATTTATTACTAGTATGTACTGAATGTGAAAAAAATGAAAAACACTGAAAATTTGCATTTATTATACTTATATAATAAAATATATGATTTTTAATTTATTTTACTTACAATCTAGAAATTATTAAACAAAGAAATATAAAAGAATACAAATTTTTCTTTTCAAATAACAAAAACAGGGATATTGCTAAAAAATACAACAAAAATGTCTTTAACATTAATTAATCAGAATCTTCAATAGTTAGCTTTGCAAAATGTTTGTAACAGTTATTACAAACAATAATGCTATTTTCAAGGCATAAATATTATTCACAACACTTAAAATAATATATTGATATGCAACTTGTTTTGTATACATAGCACCTAATGCATCTCTTTCTTTTTCTGCTTGTTGAGGGAGCTATATCTGTGTTGTTATTAGAATTTCCTTCAATTTGTGTTAGTCATGTACAGACATGTAGCTAGTCATGACCTTGAACCTGTGCACCTGATATATATAATGATATTTAAGAAAAGAGTTTGTTTGTATCTCTCAGATCATCTGTGACCTCTGCAGGGTTAAAGAAGACCCTTTAATATTTCATGTAATACTGATTTGGTGGTGATGAATTCTTTTAACTTTTTTTTGTCTGGCAAGCTCTTTATCTTCCTTCAATTCTATTGAGAATAAATAATAGCTTTTCTGGATATTGTAATCTTGGTTTTAGGTCCTTGTTTTTTCATCACTGTGAATATTTCTTGCTAGTTCCTTCTGTCCTGCAAAGTTTCTGTTGAGAAATCAGTTGACAGTCTTATGGGAGCTCCCCTGAAAATAATTAATTGCTTTTCTTTTCTTTTCCCTTTCTTTCTCTCTTTTTTAATATTTATTTATTTACTTACTTACTTTATTTATTTATTTTGAGAGAGAGAGAGACATTGATTTGTTGCTCCACTTATCTATGCATTCATTGGTTGACTCTTCTGTGTGTTGTGACTGGGAATTGAACACACAATCTTGGCATATCAGGATAATGCTCTAACCAGCTGAACTACCCAGCCAGGGCTCTAATTGCTTTTTTTTTTTTTGCTGCTTTTCAAATCTTCTCTTTGTCTTTAACCTTTGGCATTTTAATGATGATGTGTCTTGGTGTGGGCCTCTTTGGGTTCATCTTGTTTGGTACTCTTTGCACTTCTTGGTCTTGTGTGTCTATTTCCTTCACCAGGTTATGGAAGTTTTCTGTTGTTATTTTTCAAATAGGTTTTCAATTTTTTGCTGTCTTCACCTTCTGGCACCCCCATGATGTGAATATTGGTACACTTGAAGTTGTTCCAGAGACTCCTTACACTGCCCTCATTTTTTAAAATTCTTTTTCTTGTTGTTGTTCTGATTGGATATTTTTGCTTCCTTATATTCTACATCACTGATTTGATTTTTGACTTGATCTGCTCTACTGTTGATTCCCTGTAAATTATTCTTCATTTTAGTTAATGTATCCTTCATGTCTGACTGGTTCTCATTTATAGTTTCTGTGTTCTTTTATATGCTTTTGAAGTCCTATCTAAGTTTATCTACTCTTCTTGTAGATTCATTCATTGAGCATCCTTATAACCAGTGTTTTGAATTCTTTATCTAATAGTTTGCTTGTCTTCATTTTGTTTAGTTCTTATTCTGAAGTTTTGTTCTCTTCTTTAATTTGGGCCATATTTCTTTGCCTCCTCATTTTGGCATCCTCCCTGCATTTGTTTCTATGTATTAGGTAGAGCTGCTACATCTCCCAGGCTTGGTAGAGTGGCCTAATGTTGTAGGTGTTCTGTGGAGTCCAGTGGCACAGCCCCCTGTTCACCCAAGCTGGGCACTCCAGGTGTGTCCACTGTGTGGGCTGTGTATACCCTCCTGTTGAATCAAGCCGTGATTGCTGTTGGCACATTAATGGGAGGGATTTACCCTAGGCTGATTAGCTTCAAGAACTGGCTGTGACCACCATGGAGGATCAGCTGTGCAGAGGTCCACTCCATGGAGCAGGACTTCAGGGGAGCTGTGGTGCCTGCTGTATTCAACCCATGAGTGTGTTGCTCATGGAGATGGTTGGGTGGTGGTGCTTCAGTATGGTCTGAAGCTTTCCACTCGGTGTACTGGCTCTAGGGCCTCCTGAGAAGGTGCAGGCCAAGGTCAGCTCCCACCTGTGTTCTCTCTAGGACCACCCAGACTGAGTTACAAATCAATCTGTAGGTGGCTGCTACTTGTGCTGTCATTGGAGGTGCCCAGAAGAGGCCAAGCTGTGAACCAAGGCCATCTGCCACTAGTGTGGGCCTGGGGCCACTTAGCAAGAGATACAGAACACCCAAGGCCTGATGCTGCTTGTTTGAGAGATTTTAGGAAAGTCTGAAGCCTGAGCCAAGACAGGCCATTTGTATAGAAAAGCCACTGGAAATAACTTGGGTGATCCTTCAAGTTGGGTGGAGCTACTAGTGGTAGCCACATTGATGGAGACTCAGCTATTTCATCCATCTGCCAGCTTTTTCGGGGGGAGGGCTCAGAAAAGAAACAGTGGTATCTTCCAGCTCTTCTGTCTGAGAGAAAGCTGCCTCTCCAGTTCTTGCCCTGATGCAATACAATACAGTTCAGCTCCTCCCCATATGCCCTGGGTGCCTTTTGAGCTGTGGCACCAGTGCTCAAACTCAGAAGGAGTTAGTCCAAGTAAGTCCTTGTGTTGGCCCTTTAAGAGGAACATCTGTGACTCTAGAAGTCCTCCATCTCCCTCAGCCACGATCCATGTTGGTTTTAACAGCCAAAAGTTATGGAGTCTTCTCTTTTTGGCACTGGAACTCTGGGCATGGAGCCGTGTGTGGGGCTAGGAACCATCTCTCCTCAGAGGGGACCTCTGCAGCCAAAGTATCCCTCCTCATTTTTAACTGCCACATGTGGGTGTGGGATCATCACATTCCAGGGTTTCTTTGCTCCTCCTACAAGTCCCTAGGTGGCTTCTTATATTTGTTAGTTATAGGGTTTCTGTTCAGCTAGATTTCAGGTGGTTCTCAATTATGGTTGCTCTGTGGTTTAGTTGTAAGATTAATGCGGTCATGGGAGGTTGCCAGTACTGTGTTTACCTATTCTTCCATCTTGACTGGAAGCCTAAGAATACTTTTCTGATAATGAACAAACTCTTTTTTTTTTTTCAGGCTAAATTTAAGAAAAATTAATCTCAGCTCTTCCATTGTTTTAAGAAGCAATAGCTGCACCATAGTAGCAATGTTCAGTTTGAATAGTGGGTTATCTATGACTTCCCTCCATGATCAGCAGGAATTGCATGTCATCATTCTAGAGTAACTTCAACAACATATGACTAGAAAGAGAAGGAAGAGCAGGAGAAATTTAAATTAGGATTGGGACTTGAGAAAGCAAGGGAAACAATGAACCCTTCGGTGTGTGTGTTTCTGTCAACTGGGAAGACACTAAGAGCTGTGTATGTGTGTTTTCATCTTCCTCAGCCCCTTCCTCAGATATCACCTACGGCATGGTTGTAGCAGACTTGTTCCACTCCCTGCTGGCAGGCGGCGGTGCGCCTTGTGTAGTGAAGGTGCAGAGCCTCTTTGTGTTAGATGAAAACAGTTACCCATTGCAACAAGATTTCTCCCTACTGGATTTTTTTCCTGATGGTGTAAAGCATGCATCCTATGCCCTTCCCTGGGACCAGATGAAGAAACTGCAAGAACTTTAAGGAAGACACAGAAATGATTTGTTTTTTGAAACAAATGAATGAGAGGGCTTTTGCCTGGGATTTTTAAATATACAGGTGTGGGCAAAAGTAGGCCTACAGTTGTTCCTGTGCAAAATAATAAAATATAATAATACAAGAATAAACTGTTTTATGTACTCACAGCTATAAACCTACTTTTGCCCATCCCTGTATTTTATAAAGAGCTAAATAAATATATTTTATAAAGAGCTAACTGTATAAATTAAAACTTTTTTTCTAAGAAAATTCTGTTAGGATTTTTGTTTTTGTCTTTTCCTTTCTTGCTTCTAAGGCAGTGACTTTCAGCCTTTTTCAATTCATGACACATGTTAACTAATTACTAAAATTCTGCAACACACCAAAAAAAATTCTAGTTTTTGTCTATCTGAAAAATAGGTATACTTTTGATTTATTCACACCAGATGGCTATTGTTGTGTTGGCTGTTGTCATTTTTTTTTTTGTTTGACAATCTAAGAGAAAAGAGATCAGTGTCCCTGACTAAATAGTCACGTAATGCATGTTTTAAAAATTCTTGTGACACACCAGTTGAAAATTGCTCTTCTAGAGAAATGACCTAGTAATAAAGGCAATACATCCCCTATGAAATAAAGGTTCACTTTGTATAGTCCTTGCTACATTCCAGTCACTATGCTAAGTACTAGGGATGCAGATGTAAACCATTTCCTCAGGAATTGCTTTTCTGCTCTACTCACAAACTCTGTTTTCCCTTATTCCAATTTTAATAAACTATCAACATGAGGTGGTTTCCTTAAGTATAACTATACATAGTAAAGGATTAGTTCATATAAGCCCATGTTTAGACAAGTTCAAGATAAGCATGTCTTTTTATAAAGAAGCATTGAAAATGAAGGAAACAAGGTCATGTTTCATTATATAAAGGGAGGAAGAGAGTCATATTATCAGTTCACTTCTAGGATTTGAGTATCTTACTGAATTTACTTACCAACAAACATTTAGCAGTTTGTTTTATCGTTATGATTGTAGACGAAGATCATATGAAATGGTAATCACCAATGAGGAAATATGTAGTGATATTTAACCTATAAGTTTAGAGTATGTTGAGGGTTCATAGATTAATAATATTGCTTGAAAACAACTAAATTTATGATGAAATGAACAAGTGTATTTTACTAGGTCTGTGTTTTGTTAAATTCTTTTGGTTCATTGAAATTGTTTTATCTAATTTAGGCTTTTTTAAAAAGTTGGTTTCCCTACAAATGAACTTCAGGAGTTTTGTGATTCTCTAAAAAATAATATGTAAAAACGTGTGGGAGAGTACAAGCACACTCAAAAGTATGTTTTCCAGTGGAGAGGGGTCCATACTTTTCAATGAATCCCCAGAGGGATCTTTGATTGAAAAAAAAAAAAGGTGATATAGAAACTTTGTGAGTTATTTTGTGGGAAAGATAAGGATTTCTAAGGTTTTATCTAACACCCAATAAGATGCGTAGAGAAAGAGCTGTCCCATTTTGTATCTAGAGATACTGGAATTCAAACAAAATGGTTGACTGTCCTGGATAATTCATCCAACTGGTGATGAAACTCAAGCCCAGAGCTGATATCCTCTAATCCGTGTGCTTTCAACCATAACCACAGTAGGAGCAAATTCAGAGTTCTAATGTAAAATCTGTATAATCAGTATAAGTCCACCAAAAGCTATTCTCTTCAGTTTGCCCTTCTCTACTTTGTCCCCAAGATGTGGCCTAATCCCTATATCAACCAAAATATAGTCTCCTGGAATAGATGGCTCTTCACATCCTATCAGGATGCCTTTCCAGGGGTACCCAACATTTTGGCGTCTCTGGGCCACACTGGAAGAATTGTCTCAGACCACACATTAAATACATTGTGGCACATAATCACACAAAAAAAATCTCATAATGTTTTAAGTAAATTTATGATTTTATGTTGGCCCACATTCATAGCCATCCTGGGCTGCATGTGACCCACGGGTGGTAGGTTGGACACCCCTGCTTCTGTTTCAAGTGAGACAAAGGACACCAGGTCACACCAATATCTCTTCACAGCCTTTGCTATATTATGTCGTGGGTTAACACATTTCCAGGAACTTTTATTTATGCTGAAAACTATTTCCTCTTGTTCTGAGGAATCTGATCTATCTCCAGAATTTACCACCCATTTTATTGAGATGAGGGGAGCCTCAGCTCCTAGCTGTATTCCTTATCTGAGATGTACAAGTGAGTATATTTTACCTACTCCATACATTTTCATAAAACTCAATTGGGTAGCTTAACAGTGTCAGCAAATTTAGTGGTTCTATATCTGGCAATCCCATGATAGGCATTTTAGGTAAACCTCATTCTTCATCTCCTGATAGTTCAGCTGAGAGGGATAGTTCTCCCATCTCAGAGGACCATTGGTACTTGATATTAACTTAGCTTTTCCAAATGTGTGGTTTCTGTAACAGTTATTAGAGGCATTCATCTTTTTCCCCACTAGTGAGATCTGTGCTAAATTTCCACTTACATGTTGGATTTATTTTATTTATTTATTTTTTTTGGGTGGGGGAGGTTTCTGATCTTTAAGTGGGATAGCAAGGTTGCACATGTGATCCACCCTGCAGACATTTGCTGAGAGTATATCGTGTGCGAGGCACTGGGAATACATAAGTCAGAAAGTCAGATAAGAAGGCC
This sequence comes from Trachops cirrhosus, assembly GCA_028533065.1. Taxonomy (NCBI): domain Eukaryota; kingdom Metazoa; phylum Chordata; class Mammalia; order Chiroptera; family Phyllostomidae; genus Trachops; species Trachops cirrhosus. Next base: position 5,417 of record JAPYXV010000724.1, on the reverse strand, counting down.
TACATTCAGTGAGTTTATGGTCAAGCTAATGGAGAAATATTTAAACAAAATAATGGTAATAATAGTGCTGAGATTAAATCTGTGTGGAAAAGGTACAAAAGGTAATAGAATAAGTTTATTAGGACCCTTGGTCGCAAGTGATAAAAACCCAACTCATACTAGCTTGAGCAAAAAACTCAAGATATTGTTTCATGTAACTGAGTGTAGTGCTAGTTTAAGGCACAGATGAATCCACTGGCTTAAATTTTGTCATCTGGTTACCTCAACTCCCTGATTCTTTTCCTTCCCTTCTATTTCTCCCATTTTCTCTTGCCCTGTTCTCTCTCCTTCCTCTGTTCCTTTTTTTCTTCTCTCCTGTCCTTTCTCCCCTCCATCTTTCAGTCTTTTCTCTATGTCTCCCACCTATGCTCATGGATAAAAGATGACTGTAGGAAGCCCCAAAGTTTCCTCTTTACAGAAAGAGACTCTCTTTACTAGTGTCACACGGCAAATTTCATGGAAGGATTCTGATGGAATTTGCTTAGTTTATCTTCCCTCCCCCTGCAAACAGGAGTGGGTGGGACAGTGGGACTGAAAGGGCTGAAACCACATAGGATGAAAGGAGCCCTTCATTAATGAAAGGGGAGCCTGAGGCAGGCACAAACATGTCCGTGGCACTGGAAGATGCAAGAAGGCTTCAGTGAAGAAATATTTAACCTGCATTTTTAAACATAGGAGGCTTTCATCACAAGAACAGAGTGATATACATACAATAGTATAGCATATTGGGGGAAATGGTACATTTCAAATGGGGCTGAAAAATTAATAACCCCTCCCCCCAGAGTGAACAGGAGATACGTAAGATACTGCAAGAAAGACAATATATTTCTGAAGGAAATTTTTTTTAATCTTCACCCAAGGACATTTTTTTCATTGCATTTTTAGGGATAGAGGAAGAGAGAAGGAGAAACATAGATGTGAGAAACAAACATCAATTGGTTTCCTCCAGTACACACCTGGACCTGGGACTGTAGGTGCCTGGACTGGGGATTGAATCCGAAACTTAGGCATGTGTCCTGACTGGGCATCCAAGCCTCAACTCTGAATTTGGTTATGGGATGATGCTCCAGCCAGCTGAGCTACACTCCCTGGCCAAGGCCATTTCTGAAGAAATCTTAACTCACAAAGCAGTGGAGGTTTTGTGTGAAGTACTGAATTGCATTTCTTAGTTGGCTGCAAATGCCATGACTGAGATGTTATAAAGTATAACCCTGGGGTCTGGGAAACCACAGACAAGTTCATCAAATTTCAAATAATTGAATTACCATCATAATTCAGGCTTTGAAAAATGGTTTGTTATTAAAATGAATCTACCTTAATGATAAATTGACTATAATACTTCATATTCTAAAATTCACATTCATAGGGTTTGAAGTTGATCAGAAGAGGGCTTTTTAAAAAAGATTTTGTTTATTTTTAGAGAGAAAGGGAGTGAGAAAGAGAGGGAAAGAAACATTGATGTGCCAGAGAAACATCAATCAGTTGCCTTTCACACGTCCCGATCTGAGGAGCCGGCCCGCAACCCAGACATGTGCCCTGACTGGGATTTGAACCTGCATCCTTTCAGTTTGCAGGATGATGCCCAACCCACTAAGCCATACCAGTCAGGGCAGAAGGGGGCTTTTATTCATATGTTGTTGTTCAAGAGTAATAGACAGCCTTACAAAGTTTTGATAGGATAGCTTTTTCACAATGCTCTTAAATTATCATTATCCCCAGATTTCCCCTAAACTACTGTGATGTAAGGCCCTAAATTGTTTAAGACTAGTGTTAGCACAACCTACATAGTTGACTGTGGACTATGGCAAGGCTTTTGTAGAAGAAAATATCTGTAATTTCTCAGAACACTATAGAATGAAACAGAACAACTAATCATCCCTATTCTTTCATTGTAGATGTTAAATTGCATTTGGAGGGTTTCTAGGTGGTCCAATGTAGGTCACGAATCAGAATGATTAGACTAAAATGTTCATTTTTTCTAGGAGTTTAACATTCGCCCTTGTTTTAATGTCCATAATAGGAGAAATATGTGAGAGGGAATGAGGATTACCAATCAACTGTCATTCTGTCTTTAGAGGTCTTGGACTTGGTTTGTTATTAAGAAGTTCATTCCTGACTTCTGGCCAGTATGGAGGTAGACACAGTGTGCCTCCTTGCACAACCAAAAGGACAACAACAAATTTAAGCACAAAAGTCAACCAGAACTGACAGAAATCGAACTGTGTGGAAGTCGGACAACCAAGGAGTTAAAGATGAAACATTCATCTGGTAGGAGGGGTGGAGATGGACAGCCGGTCAGAGAGGACTCTTGGCAAGGCAGCAGCTGGAGAACCCAGGCAGGCAAGGCTGTGGCTGGCAGACCTGGTGAGGTGTTGGATTGCGGAGTGGGCAGTTCCACATTCAAGTGCAGATAAAGAGGGAGGAACAACTGGGGAGTGAGACAGACTGTGAAACCCAGAGTTCCAGTGGGGAAATAAAACCTCAAACCTCTGATTGAAAACACCTGTGGGGGTTGAGGCGGCAGTGGGAGAAACTCCCAGCCTCACAGGAGAGTTCATTGGAGAGACCCACAGGGTCCTAGAATGTACACAAAACCACCCACCTGGGAATCAGCACCAGAAGGGCCCAATTTGATTGTGGGTAGCGGGAGAAGTGACTGAAAACTGGCAGAGAGCAGAGCAAGTGGCACTGTTCCCTTTTGAACCCCTCCCCCACATACAGCATCACCACACAATGGTGGGTTGCCCCACCTTGGTGAACACCTAAGGCTCTTCCCCTTACTGTGTGACAGGTGTGCTGAGACAGGAAAAAAAAATGGCCCAAACGAAAGAACAAATCAAAGCTCCAGAAAAAAATACAACTAAGCATCAAAGAGATAGCCAACCTATCAGATTCACAGTCCCAAACACTGGTAATCAGGATGTTCACAGATTGGTTGAATATGGTCACAAGTTAGATGAAAAAATGAAGGCTATGCTAAGTGAAATAAAGGAAAATGTACAGGGAACCAACAGTGAAGGGAAAGAAACTGGGACTCAAATCAACAGTGTGGACCAGAAGGAAGAAAGAAACATTCAATGAGAACAGAATGAAGAAAAAAGAATTCAAAAAAATGAGAGGTTTAGGAACCGCCAGGACATCTTTAAATGTTCCAATATCTGAATCATAAGGGTGCTAGAAGCAGAAGAGGAAGAGCAAGAAATTGAAAACTTATTGGAAAAAATAATGAAAGAGAACTTCCCAATCTGGCAAAGGAAATAGACTTCCGGGAAGTCCAGGAAGCTCAGAGAATCCTAAAGAAGTTGGACCCAAGGTGGAACAAACCAAGGCACATCATAATTACATTAGCCAAGATTAAAGAGAAGGAGAGAATCTTAAAAGGAGCAAGAGAAAAGGACACAGTTACCTACAAAGAAGTTCCCATTAGACTGTCAGCTGATTTCTCAAAAGAAACCTTGCAGGCAAGAAGGGGCTGGATAGAAGTATTCAAAGTTTTGAAAGGCAAGGACCTACATCCAAGATGACTCTATCCCACAAAACTATCATCTAGAATGGAAGGGCAGATAAAGTGCTTCCCAGATAAGGTCAAGTTAAAGGAGTTCCTCATCACCAAGCCCTTATTATATGAAATGTTAAAGGGATTTATCTAAGAGAAAGAAGATAAAAAATATGAACAGTAAAATGACAACAAATTCAGAGTTATTAACAACTGAACCTAAAACAAAAAAAACAAACTAAGCAAACACCTAGAACAGGAACAGAATCACAGAAGTGGAGATCGAATGGAGGGTTGTCAGCAGGGGAGCGGGTGGGGAGAGAGGGGGAAAAGGTACAGAAAATAAGTAGCATAAATGGTAGGTTGAAGATAGACAGGGGGAGGTGAAAAATAGTATAGGAAATGTGGAAGCCAAGGAACTTACATATATGACCCATGGACATGAACTAAAGGGGAATAATGGGGTGGAGGAGGTGCACAGGGCAGAGGAGAATAAAGGGGGAAAATGGAACAACTGGAATAGCATAATGGATAAAATATATTTTTAAAAAAAGAGTTCATTCTAGCTCTGGCCAGTGTGGCTCAGTGATTGGAGCATCATCTCATAACCAAAGGGTCGTGGGTTAAATTGCCTCTCAGGGAACAAACCTGGGTTGTGGATTCATTCCCTGGTCTGGGCATGTGGGATTCCCTGTCTGGGCAATGTTTCTCTCTCTCTTCCTCTCTCCCTTCATTACTCTCTAAAAGCAATGAAAAAATGTCCTTGGGGGAGGATAATTTAAAAAAACAAATGGACTTCTGGCCAAGATGGAGGCATAGGTAGATGCACTGTGTGTCCTCGCACAACCAAGATAGGGACAACAACAATATAGAAACAAAATAACAACCAGAACTGACACAAAATTGAAGTGTATGGAAGCCAGACATCCAAGGATTTAAAAATAGACACGTTCATCCAGACCAGTAGGAGGGGCTGAGTCTGGCCAGGTGAGGGACTCAGAGTGGAGAGCTGAGCAACTGGGGCTGAGCAACCAGGGCGGCGCACAGGTCCGCAGCAGGCAGACCCTAGGCACACAAGCGGTGGTGGCTGGTGGGCCCCGGCCAGGGGGTGGCAACTGGCAGACCCAGTGAGGCCGCCATTGTGAAGCAAGGCACTGTGCCCAACTCAGGGTCCCAGCACCAAGAAATAGAGCTTTGGGGCACTGACTGAAAAGGAAGGTCCCACGGGGTGCACAGGCCCAGCCACACCAGAATTGGTGCCAGAGGGGCCCAGTTGGCTTGCAGAAGGTGGTGGAGGGGTCTGAGGTCCTACAAAGAGTGGAGCAAGCGCCATTGTTCCTTCTCAGACCCCACCCCCACATACAGCATCACAACCCAGTGACTGGGGTGCCCCGCCCTGATGAACACCTAAGGCCCCACCCCTCACTACAGGAGCTCGACAAGACCAAAAAACAACAGCGACAACAATAACAACGAAAAAACAGCAAAAAGATGGCTCAAATAGAAGAATTGAAAGCCCCAGAACCCATCCTTTTAAGCGACCAAGAGATAGCCAACCTATCAGATGCACAGTTCAAAGCACTGGTTATCAAGATACTCACAGAATTGGCTGATTTTGGTCACAAACTAGATGAAAAAATGAAGGCTACAATAAGTTTAATGAAGAAAAATGCACAGGGAACCAATAGTGATGGAATGAAAGATGGGTCTCACATCATTGGAGTGGACCAGAAGGAAGAAAAAAATATACAACTAGAAAAGAATGAAGAAATAAGAATTCAAAAAAATGAGGAGAGGTTGAGGAACCTCCGGGACATCTTTAAACATTCCAACTTCTGAATTATAGGGGTACCGGAAGGGGAAGAGGAAGAGCAACAAGTGG
>JAPYXV010000723.1:0-14869 GCA_028533065.1 Trachops cirrhosus | reverse complement strand
CACACTGATCTTTTCAGTGTCTCCAGAGTTTCGCCTTTTCCAGAATGTCATACAGGTGAAATCACATGCTATGCAGGCTTTTCAAATTGGCTTCTTTTGCTTAGTAATACACACTTAAGTTTCTCCCATGTCTCTTCATGGCTTAATAGCTTATTTTTTCAGTAGCAAATAATATTCTGTTATCTGAATAAAACCATTTATTAATCCATTCATCTTCTGAAGTTCATCTTGATTTCTCCCAGGGTTGGTAATTAATACATTTTTGAGGGGGGAGAAATCGATGTTGAAAGGAATAGCTTTCAGGCATTCCACATCCCCATGACTTGACTTTAACGATGTAGCATCACAGGGCGGGGCCTTCTGGCTACTGGGATGTCTTGGTAACACTGCTCTACTCAGTTGGAGAAGTGGCAGTAGTCCCTTAACCATAAAAGAATCATCAGAGGGCACTCTTAAAAAAATGTCATCATATTTTCCATTACCATTTAACCCCCTTATTCTCCCTTCCCCGCTGCCATCACCACACTGAGAGAAAAAGTGTCTGGAGATTTAGGCTCTACTCTCAGTCCACTCAGTCACCTTGGGCAACTACTGACATTCCCTGCCTCTCATTTGGGTAATAAGGGTAAGGATCTCTGCCATTCCTACTTAGCAATGTCCTACTGCTGATCAGTAATGGCATCGATGATTACACACCATTGAATTGTTCATTAGGCTTTTTTGTATACCTTATAGGACCACAACTTCATATTACCACTGTGAAGAAGGCTATCTAGTAACTATGAGTCAAAAAACACATAAATACCTCATGAATTAGATTCCACTTTGCGCCCACATGTCACTGTGCAATCTCTAAGGGGTTTATAAAGGTCACCCAGCAGGCAAGTAGCATTGTTGGGATGTGGACCCAGGCCCCCGGCTCTAAAACCAATGTGCTCCAGACCACGGCGGGAGCTTTTCAAGGGGAGTAATAAATGTGAGAGTATTAAATTGCACTACATGAAATTCCAGTTCTGTAGGTTAAAAAAGAATTGAGTATCAGCAACTATATATGGTTTCATTTGATACTTTCCAAAACGTATACAAGTTATTGTGACAAACTGTGGCTGACTAGCATCACCCACAGACCACTGTTATTCACATGGAATCAACTGCTTTTGAAGAGCATCTCCACTCACAAGGCCATGCATCATATTGTTTACCTGCTAACATGTGTGTCTGTGCTTCTGCAGTCATAGTCTATTTCTGAGGCAGGTGTGAGGCAAATGAAACACACGACACATTCCAATAGTCCAGAAAATGTGTGAACTGTGGTTGTGAGTAGACTGCTTTCTCCCGTCACCATTTCCTAAAATATTGAACCAAAATATTTCTCTCTTTTACAAGAAGTGTTTTGTGCTGATGAAAACTCAGAATTGTCTTTGAGTTTATAGCCAAGACGTGCATGTGACCTTAATAAACAAAGATGGGCTGCTTTTAGATGTACCTCATAAGAATGACATGAATCTTATAATTCAACCTAATAAATAACAATACCAGTCTCCAAACTCCCCCAAATCACTTTGTCTGCCCTCTAAAGAGAACTTGAATGTTTCTAATGTAAAAGGTCCTTACAGAACCTTTTACAAGCCCATTACAAAATGCACAAGCATTGGGGAAATAAAGGAAAACCCAATGCTTGGTACAGTGACCAGTTCGACTGAGGGATGCTTTGGATACGAAAATATACCTTTGCTGGGGATCATACAACATAGTAAATCCTGAGTTCTCTGGAAGTGCTGGACGTCTGATGCTACAGAAGGAACATTAAATAAAAAGCCACACATTCAAACAACATCAGTGTGCAGTCAACTTTTGCATCTGAACTGAGTGTCTGAGAACCTGGGGTATAATTACTTATAAGTTAATTTGCAAGCCCCAGTTGTTTTATGGGCCACACCAGAAATTTATTGCCAATAGAGGGTCATAAAAATATATCCCATAGGTCTAAAGTGGAATTCAAAATTTATAATTTTAGTTTAAATTCTTCATACATTCTGAATTCTGCATTTGTTGTTGATATTCCCTGAGAAAATTCAATGAACAATTTCTCTCCTAATGACTTTCCCTTGGGAAAACATAAAAAGAGAATTAAAATATCTTCTAACTACTTTTCAATATAAAAAAATTGGCATTGAACCTAATTTCATTTAAGATGTAAAAAGAAATCTCTGAGTTTTTGACACATAGACCTCTTAAACTCTATACGTAAAATGTTCGTATGTTATTTAGAATATCATATATAGTGTGTGGCTATGTGATTTATAATAAATCCTAAGTGGCTTATGTACTTTCCATAAGCTTACTGGATGAACAATATCTTTTGAAAGACAGAAGACTTAACATTTATTTCTCAAAAAAAAAATTTAAAAATAGATACGAAATTTCCCTAAAGGTGTCAGATTTCAATCTTAGCCACATTAAAGTGAGCGTGTGTGAATAAAGAGGCTAAGGTTGAACAGAATAAGGCAAGAGGCAAAATAAATGACTAAAATAATTTTCTTTTAATTTGCCTCATTGCTCCACCAACATGGCCTCCATGGAAATATGGCACAGCAGATCTAAAAGGGAAAGCTGTACACAGAACACACTATTGAATAGAAAGCTTTCTTTTTTAAACGTGCTGTTTTGACTTTGGAAAAAGTTTTGAAGAGTCTGCTTTCAAACTCAACCATTTGTTTATTCATCTGTTCCTTCAACAAGCCACTACTGAACACCTGTTGTATACATGGATGAGAGAGGATGAGAGAACACCAAAAGGAATTTCTGTCCTAAAGAGTCTATTTTTCCCAATCTAACTGAAAGAGAATGTACAAAGTTGAAATAAATAAAGGCCATTTTTGTTTTAAGGCCTTCTAAATGAGGGCCTGAATGTTTGGATATACTCAGCAAATCATCAAGGAAGGAACTGTAGCATGAATAGATTCTTGGTACGATTTGAGTTATGTCTTTAAGACAAAAATCCCTTTTTTCTTACATAAGTAATAATATATATGACACATATTTACCTTATGTCAGATTCACATCACTCCATATCACTCTCATTCTTTATTTTACTATGTTTCTAGTAGAACTATCCTATATTTATCTAAGGAAAACTCTTCATCTTCAAAGTCAAGGCATAAATCTTTTCTTAACTCTGGTCCATAAACACCACTGACTATAGGATGGAATCGGGATTGGTCAGACCTGATTTCTTGGGATTTAAATGCCAGCAGTAATGCAGCAAAATAACCAGTTGAGATTAAGCAACCTCTGGCTGCAGAAGTTACAATTATGTCACCAAATGTTCTTAAAGAAAAAAAAACCTAGAGAGTGATATTTGAAAATGACCACAGTAATCAAGCTTAGCAATCGAGTAGGAGAAATCAAGAAAAAATGCAAAGTGGTGATTTTTGTCAAGGGCTGAGGCAATTCCCAGTGAAGGTGTCCATCTGAAAATAAGGAAACCTGGAATAGAATGGAATCACGTGCAGACACACAAAGACAAACAAGGGCTTCATTAAAAGCAAAATAAAGCATCATTAGTTCAGTCTGTTCTAAATCATAGTTATTCCACCTAAGTAGATTTGCACACCAGGCCGCTGACATTAATGGTCTCGGGGACTTTGGGGAATAAACCTTTCAGATAATCCCCAAACTGTAAAACACTGTTTGTTTAGATTTAATTTTTCAAGATGCCATCTGATATATGAGGTTTATAAATAGACACGCTGTTTAGAAAAGAGGAAGTAAAAAGTGGCAGGACTATCCAGCACCTTATCATGTCTGAATACTTGTTTTTGTCCTAAGGACACAGGGAGTGCAGAGGATCAATCTGGACTGTGTAAGAAGATGCAGCCCATCTGCCAGATCCCAAATAAGTCATACAGCTGTTACAGGCTTAGAGGGAACTTGGACAACTCCAATGTTGACTACCCTGTAAAGTAGAAAGCTATCATTTCTTACCAATCTAAAGGAAAGGGGACAGTCACTTTTTTCTTCTTATCTCTGTAACATAGTGACAGGTATAGAATAACACACATTTTCTGTGTATGCTCTAAGAAAGGCTCTCTCCTCTACCAATTTCACAGTTATGCAAATGTGAGCTAAACATTTTTAGCTTTATAGAAGTGTTCACTCTGTAAGGGGAGAGAGGGATATAGTCAAAATCCATCACTTACATTCTTGTGTTACCCTTCAGGCTGAGTGTCAGATGCTCACCATCCCGTGAGGATGATTGTTCTTTATAGTTCTAACCCATCCTCTTCAACAAAAGCACAGTCAGCCTGACCCATGGAAGGATGAGTTGCTTAATGATGTCTGTGTATTTTCAATTTATCGAACCTCTACATTATGAATATAATCATTGCCCTCCTTAAATGCATGATAAATGATGTCTCTAGATTTCAGGAAAATAATGAACTGACACTATACTTCGCCTGATAAGTTCATGCATCATTGCACCTCTGCTTCAAAGATCGCACTGCCTAGCCCTCTAAAGCAGGGAGAACGTCTGTCTACCCAGAGGATCTGCCCTGTTGAAAAATACTTTTGTTCTTCCAGAAAAAAATGACCATTTGGAGGCCATGAAATACACTGTAAATCACAGTGAGAGTCAATGCTTACTAATTGCCCATGACTAAAACACCACGTAATGTCTAGTGACACAGAGAATTCCACATAATGCCTCGTGTCTTGGTGCACAACACAGTAATCAAATATCCATTAAAGGAGGCTGCTTTGAATGAGGACACATCAAGTGCTCCAGAGGAGGCTCTCCTCAAGTGTGAACTATGTTACCGAATTAGCAGAATGCATTATTTAGGGAAGGATTATGCTTTGGACGTTGGAAAAAACACAGAGACATTGCTTCTTCCTTCCCTGTTTAGTTGGTTTTTCCTGAAGACTTTTCTGTTTCCTTTGCTTCTTGTAAGTAGTTCATAGAGTTCAGCAAACAGTACCAGGAGTGTAGGGGGGAAAGAGAAGAATCAGGGAGAATAAACATCATTTTTCTATTATACTGTTTCCTCTGGAGAATGTGCACCATGGATCCTGATCGAAGGCTCTTTGGGAGATATATTAAAATATGTTGTGACCATAAAATAGAATGTAATTGAGATGATAACCAACTTTTCTTGAATATGACTTGAGACCTTCAAGAAGCGCCCAAACAGGCTGCCTTCTGAATGACAGAAATACTGAAGAGCTTGGAACTACTGGAATAGAATTGAAGAGCTTCCCCTTGGCTCTGCCATGTCTATTGGGAGACAATGCCCAAGAGGCCAGGACAAAGACAATCCCAGGATGTGCCATCCGAATAGGCCCACCTGGCAGTCATTGCCCTCAGAGCATTCTTGTGGGACTTCATAAATATTAGAAAACATATTTTTCCTAAAACTCCCAAAAGAAAACTGTCAAGTACTTCTTCTCTATCCTCAAAACTTTTCCCAATGTCTTATTCTTCAGAATCTAATTTGATTCCAAGACAACCTTCCCTTTCACTTATGCTACACCCCAAATTTTGAGCAGCATCCAAAATAATGGTCATATATGATCAATTTTTTCTGTTTCCTTAACCAGGTCCTTGCGTTCAATGATATGGTCTTACATCACTCCCTCTGCACAGAAGCACCAACATCATCAGCTTAGCCTGTAACTCAGCCACTGAGCTTCTGTGTTTGCTCAAGACACACGTGGACACTGACTATACTCTTTTAATCACAAGCCTATAATGTGATAATTAATTAGTGCTTCTTTCAAACACTTTGAAGACAAGGCTCTATATGAGCATTCAGGATTCATATTCATTAGCATTCCTCCTCCTACCAGCAGCCCAAGTTTTATCTGCTCCTCCTGTTTTCACTACATTCTTTCTTGCAAACTCTTTACAAACATTAAATAGTTAGTGATGATTCTAATCCATAAGTAAAGTATGTAAAAGAGTGCTAAAAAGAGAAGATTGGGAAATTAGTCTCATTATTTAGCTACGCATTTCAACATTTAAAATGTGATAGAAAAAAAGGCAGCTTACTTTATAAAAGAAAGAAAGATGGAAGTAAAAAGAAAAAAACCTTTCAGTGGGAAGATTTGGGACTGTAGCCAACCTTTAGAAGAGAAGGTGAAATAATAATTCCTTCAAATTTTCAAGTCACTGCGTCATGTGCACTTCTCTGGGTGCTCACAGGGTGGAGAGAATAGAAAGGAAGACAAAGAGACAAATACAATGGGTAAAATCAATTGGCAGAAAGGACTTGAGGAGTAGAAACTGGGCCACAGAGATTCTCATCTACACATCACTTATTCAAATGCAGTCTTGCCTATACAATGGAATGTTCTGACCACCCAAAACATACCAGGTCAGTTCCAATCCAGAGGGCGAGTTATTACCTTTCCCCACCTCCAAGATAAACTCTGATATATGTATACACACACACACATCTCATTAATATCAGGTAGTTACTTTCCATCAGTATGGAAGAATAAAACCCCAAAGCTAAAAGAATTTCTAAAGTATAACCAAGTCGGAAATGTCCACAGGCCCTGAACTGTACAGGCAACCCTTGAGAAGTAACATACTTGCTTCCTATAAGGCAACTGCAAGTGAACCGTAAGTCAAATTTTATATCCTATAATTATTACCTTATAAGTTAGAATTTCCTTCCTGAAAAGATATTTCATTCTATAAATATAACAGAATTGATCATGAAAATAACTGAAGAAGAAACACAATTCTATACTTTTATAGAACAGGAAAAATAATTTATGACAGAAATGCTATGTCATAAATATTCCCTTTTGGAAACTCTTCAGCATGCACCAGTTTTGCTAAGCCTTAAAGTTGAGTGTAATGAGGTTTAATTAAAGAAACCTTGTTCTATTCCTTGTAAATAGACATAATTCACAGCTCTAGGATTTAGAGCAGCGTTTAAAATTAGAGTCTCAAATTACCATTGCTGAATCTATATGCAGGAGTATAGCTGAGAAAAATCTTTAAAAGACTAATGCAGAGGGAGGGGCCATTTTCACTAAGTGGTTGTTCTAAAGGTAGTGGTAGACGGAGTCAACTAAGTCAAAAATCCCAAGTCATAGTTTGGTGTGACCTTACTTAAGAAGCTCAAATCTACACTGCCAGATGACGTGAGGAAGTCAGCTTTGTTCAGAATCATTAAGAAGTCATAATGAGTATTTTGCTTCATCTTTATCTGGAGGTTGTAAAAGCAAGGGGTTCCAGGTCAAGATGTAACTAGTTGGGTCATGAAAATGCTTAGTAGGGGTGGAGAATAGGAACGTTTGATTCTGCCATTCAAATTCAGATAGCAAACATCATATGAATGAGGTCAGAGTTATACACTTTGTGAAGGTGTATGATGACATTCTGCTGAACTTTCCAAATTCCAGTTAATAACCCTTTCTTCTGAGCTCCACAGGCTACCAAAATGTATCCACTTTAGAATCACATGCATTATTTAGTTTGACCAACTGTTCATAATATAATGTTATGTTTTGACTAACCACATTCTATTTTTCCCCTAAAACATAACTTTGTTTATAAGGAGTTTTGTTTAGGAAATTGTAATGTGCTAGATAAATCATGCACATGTTTTAGTGTCTGCCAGCATTACTGATTTCAAGATCACCATTTTTAGCACAGTGGAGTTCTCTATCTTATATTCCTTACCCTTATTAATTGGAACCAGGATTGATGTTACTTATTCTATATTTAGGTTGAAAAGTGCCAAAACAAAAGAAGGCATTTTTGGCTTTAAAAGTAATTTCACACATTTGGGTTGAGGTATAAATTGTTATTGATGGGACATGAAATTTTCAAATATACTTCCATCACAACATGAAAATATGATCAAGAGAAAGTCTGTAGCATGGCATTTGGCATAGTTTTTACTTATTTATTATACATCCATTTGTCCAAAAAATATTTACTGACTTACTGCTTTCAGGCTAGGTGTTCATTTACTCATTTTAATAGATTAATTCATGGATTCATTCCACAAACATATAGTGAACCAGCCAGTGAATGAGGCAGACATACTGCCTTAGAAAATGCTAAACATATCAATATGAATAAGACAACATCCTCAGCCTTGAGGAACTTGCAGTCCAATGAGCACAATAGCATGTAAATAAGTGACTTCAGTGAAAAAAATATACTTAATGTAACCATTTAAAGGCATTATGAAAGCACAGAAATATAGAAAAATATTTCTGATTCTAGATGTTTAGGAAGGTTTCTCGTATGGTTTGACCTTCCAGGTGGATCTTGTGAACGCAGAAATTCAATAGGAAACAAGAGTCAGGGGTGATCTAGAAAACATAATGTTTTGAGAATTGTGAGTAGATCAACAATACTGAACCATATGGGGTGTGGCATGATGGAGAAACAGGCAAAGGAGTTAGAAAATGATGTTGGGTTCCATGATGATAGGTCCGACCCTCCCACTCTTTCGATAGAAAGTGACATAAACGTGTTTCAATAAGAAAAGACATACTTTGTGGAGACATGAAGGTAAATGTGTTTTCAGTGCCCCTTTATAAAACAATGTGTTAGCCCAGTGGAAAAACAGAGACTTAAGTAGATCATATCCATATCACTCCTAACCGATGCACTGTTGTGAAAGAAGATTATTATTTTGTGGTATTTGTGTGTGTGTGTGTGTGTGTGTGTGTGTGTAAAGCATGGCTTTACCACTGTACTGTAAATTTTTGGACTCTCAATATAAGACCATATATTCTGCTTCTTTGTACACTTCCAGTATGAAATATGGCACCTTATACATAGTAGATGCTGAATACTTATGTACTAAAAGAAGAGATGAATGAGTACATTTGCAGCCTAATGTAAGAAACATTATTAATAGCTATAAAAGTTAAATAACATTATGCAGGATGTCACATAGCAGTATGCAATGGAATACCAAATGAGTGATTGAGGTAGTGAGACCTAAGATTTTGTCATGGGAGAAGGAAAAAAAAAGCCAAGGAAAGAGAAATGAACTTTTCCTCATAGCACAAGTCAAATTTTGAAGGGAGAGAAAAGATCACTAAGTGTAAGTAGCTCTAGAATGCCTGGATGCAAATGTCCAAATGTCAGGCTCCATTAATATAACTTAAAAACTTTTCTGGGAAAATGTGGGTAATAGGGCCAAGATTGTAAAATCTACCTCCTACCAACCTACATCAATCAATTAGCTCTGTCTTCTATTAATGATGAATGTACTCAAAGTTGAAAACCCTACCCTACAATCAGAGCTGTTGCTGGGAGAGGAAACCAGAGGAGCCTTTGATGAGGCTCTGCAGTAAAAGCCCATCACTGAGAAGCAAACAAATCATCCATTCAAAATACATGACTGTTCTATCCTCTCTTTTCATAATGAGTTTTTTCACAGTTTTATAAGACAGAAGATCCATGTCCAGCATAATCATTTTTATCCACGGCCATGTAGAATTAACAGACAGTTTGTACCAGGAGCTAGTACAGAGGGAGTGGCTTCTTGGAACAAAAATATTACACAAATGTAAAGGTGGTGAGTTATTCAATACCATTGGCAGGCTCTCATGCAATAGGTCCTGGTATCCTGACAGTCATCGTGTTTGAGGGGCCAATGAATCAGACACACAGCTCGAGTGGGCAGTGACAACCAGAGTTAGATTCCCAAAGACATTAATATATATCTGGGCAGGCCTCTAATGGCCATTTTTCATCACATGAGTAAGAAGGAAAAAGAAAAGGCCAACAGAAAAACTGGTATGCTGTCCTTCATAGGTGAAGGGTTCCAATAAACCAAAGCCATAAGGAATACAGGAGTGAGGGATTTATATTCCTTCACACAGTCTGGAATCGCTTATGTAGTCAGCAAATGCTCCCGACAGTGCTTTCTGTGTACAAGGACCTGTGCTCTAGGGACAAATTCACCTGCAGGTGAATAAATGGAAACTGTCCCAGGGGCAGTGAAGTAGATGCTATAGGCCAGTGATTTTCCATGTGTAGTTCCCAGAATAGCAGCATCAGATCTCCAGGGAACTGGGAATGCAAATTCTCAGGGCCTCACCCCAGACCAATTGAATCTAGAAGTGGGGTCCAGAAATCTGTGTATTTTTAAAAAAATTAAATTTATCGTGATGACATTGGTTAATAAATTATATAGGTTTCAAGCGTGCAAATATGTGGCACATCAACTGTAGATTGCATTGTGTGCTTACTGCCCAAAGCCCAGTCTCCTTCCGTCACCACACGTTTGGCCTCCTTCACCCTTAGCTACGCCCCACCTCCCTTTCCCTCTGGTAATCGCCATACTGTCCTCTGGGCCTCTGAGCTTTTGTTTGTTTGCTTTTCTTGTTTCTTCATTTGTTGCTTTCAATTTCATATCCCACATATGAGTGAAATCAAGTGGCTCTCAATTTCCTGTCTTATTTCACTTAGCATGATATTCTCAAGACCCTAAGGTATTGCCAGAAAAACAGACACATAGACCAGTGAAACACTTGAGAGCCCAGAGATAAACCCACAGTATATGGGCAAATAATTTTTGACAAAGGAGAGAAAACATACAATGGAGAAAATGAACCCTCTTTAGTAAAGGGTGTTGGAAAAATTAGAAAACCACATGCAAAAAAAAGAAGAAGAAGAAAAATAGACTGCTGTTTGTCCCCTCTGATAACTATTTTCAAATTAACTCAAAATGGATCGAAGACTTAAATATAAGACCTGAAACAATAAATTACATAAAAGAAAAGTTAGGCACTAAACTTATGGACCTGATCTGGAAAGAATTTTATGAATTTGACCCCAAGGGCAAGGGGAGTAAAGGCCAAAATAAATAAATGAAACTATATCAAACTACAAAGCTCTACACAACAAAAGAAATCATCAACAAAACAACAAGGCAACCAAATAAAAAGGAGAAGATATCTGTAAACAACAGCTCTGACAAGGGGTCAGTATCCAAAAATATATAAAGAACTCATACAACTCAACAACAAAAAAGCAAACAATCCAATTAAAAATGGGCAGAGAACCTGAACACCTCTCCCAACAAGACATTCAAATGTCCAACAGATATATGAAAAGATGCTCAACTTCACTAGCTATAAGGGAAATTCAAATCAAACCCACCATGACATACCACCTCACACCTGTTAGAGTGGCTGTCATCAACAAGACAACTAATAACAAGTGCTGGAGAGGTTATAGAGAAAAGGAACCCTCACTCACCTGCTGGTGGGAATGGGAACTTCTACAGTCACTATGGAAAACAGAATGGAGGCTTCATCAAAAATTTAGAATAGAGTTACCATATGACCCAGCACCCCTCTTCTGGGTATCTACCTGAAAAATTTAAAAATATTTATTCATAAAGATATATGCACCCTTATGTCCACTGTAGCACTATTCACAGTGGCCAAGACATGGAGACAAATGAAGTGTCCCTTGTTAGAGGATTGCATAAAGAAGATACACACACACACACACACACACACACACACACAGAGTACTACTCAACCATTAGAAAAGACATTTTTTTGCAGATGACATGATTCTTTATATAGAAAACCCTGAAGACTCTACCAAAGAACTATTAGAAATAATAAACAAACACAGTAAAGTTGCAGGATATAAAATAAATGTACAAAAATTATTTGCATTCTTATATAGTAACAACAAACTTCCAGAAAAAGAAATGAAAAAAATAAAACAATTCCTTTTGCAATTGCAACAAAAAATAAAATTCCTAGGAATAAACTGAATGAAGGTTGTGGAGGACCTATACACCTTAAACCACAAGATGTTATTAAAGAAGACACAAAGCAATGGAAAAATGTTCTGTGCTCATGGATGCAAATCTGTGTTTTATAAACTCTCCAGGTGATTCTGTTGCAAGCTTGAGTTTGAGAATCACTACTATGAGCACTTAGGAAAGGACAAAAATAGGTGCACATAAGCCCTTGTGACCAGCCTTATTCACTGTGAGGTGGCCATAATGAGCAAAGTGCTATATCCTTTTCTCTAAAGGAAAACATTTTTCTATGTATTGATTAATTTATTTGATTTGGCAAGCAATTATTGTGTACACTACATACTTGGTATTTTTCTGGGCATCAGCTAAGGAAAAACTAACAAAACACAGCCTTCTCTTCGAGGATCATGAAGCCGAGCAGGGCAATAATTAGTCTTTTGCTCGGCCTTCCTCTGCATGCCAGGCATTTATTTAATATGTCTTCAGTTACTGTTCATTAAACTGAGATGACCCATCCATTCTGAAACAACTGTTTGGTTCACCTTATTGATTTTAAATGAAAATTCACTGGTGTTTGTCATTTCATTGCAATATAAAGCACTATGCTATTTTTGAAATATCTCTATAATAAAAGGCAACCACTCTGTTCATTAAATATTAATCCCAATGGGAGTTGTAAGAACTACAAAAATTGATATTAAACCACAGAGCTTTCTCCTAATAAATGATGAACATGCACAGGCCTTCTCAGGACCTTTTTCAGTTGGTTCAGGTCAACCTTCAGGAACTAAAGATGGTTTTTAATTAACCTCTAGATTCTCCCTGTGAAGGGGTCACCAAAGAGGTTTGAAGAAACCAGTTGGCAGACCCTAACGCTGAGACAGCATCCCATGACAAACCTGATCGTCAGGAAAATTAGAGGTTGCTCCAAATGTTAAATTCTTATTTGCTAGAAGCCTTCCCTTCTTCAAAAGCACGTATTTTCTGCCCTTGATATGTGAACATGTTCTTCCATGTCTTTTCAGGGGATGACAGCAAGTGTCTCCAAGGTTTTGGGGGTATTCTTTGTTTGTTTATCATGGAAGTTTACATATCAGTAGCACTCATTGCCCAAAATAGGAAACCATGACTACGTAAAGTATTGTGCAGATTATGGCAGCATTTACTTTCCTTCTTGTTTTAAAGGTTATTAAACAGGAAACCCCAGAAAGGTTCTAGTGTGCCTGGAACTGTGCAATCCGTCAATCTCAGCGCCAGTGCTTGCACCTGAGATGGTCTGACTCCTGGGCTTACAGAGGACACCCCGTCCCTTCCTCAGAACACACTGCGAGTTGGCTTCCTCATAATCAGTAAGTAGTTGGTTAACTTCCTTAAGGGATGATGGTCCACCTAGAGATATATGGTGACTTGTGGGACTTTGTGAAAACAGAAATATTAACTATTCAATGTGAGAGACCAAAGCATTCTGGATTATGGAATAGGCCGCATAAAGAGAAAAGGAGGAATCAGTATACATGATGAAGATAAAATGTCTTTGAGTTCAGGGGGAGCTATGATCTCTAACAGATGTGACACCCAAAATCTGGGAGATTCACTTTGGCTCTGATTTCCCAGAACAACAGAAAGCAGGATCCTGGACCCAGAATGCACTGGGCTTAGATAGCTGGGTAGAGAGTCCCCCATACTGGGCTGACTGGATTTTTCAAATTAAACTTTATATCTCCCCTATCTCCTTAGAAGTACCTGGACAAGTTTGGCCCTGGTAACTGGGCCATCCCACTTGGAAAACCCTCTCTTGATTGCATTTCTGGCCTGAGTACCTGTGGCATACCTGAAGGGACTATGGGATACATGTTCTCAACCCTGAAGCAAGTTGAATGTCCCTTCATCCCTTTAACAACAGCAGCGAAAGCTCAAAGCCCACTGAACCTCGCAAAGCCAAAGGCCACCTACCCAGCAATGCTGCAGGCAAAGCCTTGGTCCTTTCTGTCTAACTGAAACAGACTGCAGCTTGTCTAAGCAGTTTTGTGACCGTAATTGCTGGGTAGATAATAGTATTATTAGCTTTAGACAATACATACCCCTTTCTTAGCCAGTAGAAGATTTCAATCTAAACATCAAAATATTCTGTTTTGATCTGGATTTTGCTGTGTTCCTCCAGAACCTGCCTGCCTTTAATGGTGGTGTTAGTTCTCTGGAAGCTCAAGTTGGCAACCTCAGTGAGGAGAAAATAAAACACAAAGAACTGTTGTCTATTTAACTGCATTGGTAGCTGTGGCTCACAGGTGATGGATGTTACAGGGTACTGTTTTTCCCTCTCCTGTTTCCCTGTTTGTTTTCTTTCTGATGACTTAGCCACAGGCTATGAGTCTGGGAATTGGAAGGGAGGATAGCCTCTTTCTCAAAGTGAGTTGCCAATCTGTCAGACACCCCTGCAGCTCTCAAAGTTTTTCATTAACTATTTTTTTCAAACAAAACTTCACTTGCAATGGCTCATTTTGGCTTCCCTCTGCACTGGGTCGGATCTACACCTTAGGTTAAAAACCTTTATTATCAGGAATCCTTAAGGTTACCCGAGAACCAGTATTCACCGGGAAACAGTGCCAATTTCACATAGCCTATCACAGGTTTTCATTAGGATGCAGGTCTGGGAAGGTACAGGAAATAAGTCTTAAGAGTCTGACCTCCAAGCCTGTTGCCCACCGACTCTGTTTTTTTTTTTAAACTTGGGAGAAGTAAGGAAAAGAATCCCAAATCTATTGCAAACAATACCCAGGTAAGTGAAACCTGAAGGCTAGTGTCATCTAACATAGCGATGGAAAGAAGAGGTCCATATGCCTCACCTAGGGGTGGAGACCTAGCAGGACCAAATCTTTCTGATGGTAGGGCTTAGAGAGAAACTTCTCAGGCTGCACCTGTTTCTAGCTCAGAGTCTTATGAAAGGTACTGGATTTAGCCCATATATTTAGAGGATATATTAGATGGCTTCAATGAACTGAACATCAGACTGTAGTCCTTATGGCACAAAACAAGTATGATGTGGGCTGAGAATTACACAGTGAATTGAGAGCTAACATACACATTTAGGGAAAACAACA
>JAPYXV010000722.1:0-14870 GCA_028533065.1 Trachops cirrhosus | reverse complement strand
GGGGAGGGGAGGGGAGGGGATCTTTAAAAAATATATTATCCACGAGCTGACAAATGTTTAAGGTAGGTGATGTGTACATGTGGGTTCATTATACTATTTGCTCTGCTTTCCCACAGTAAAATGTTTGAAAATAAATAAATAAAAGCAGTGGGAAGACAGTTAAAAGAAAAACTCAAGGATCTTTACCTTTGAGAGAAAACAGAAATAAAATAAAAACACAGAACCATAATCAGTTAAGTCTCTTTTCCTCCCAGGATCTGGATTTGGTACAGAGAAGGTTCTAGGAAAGGCTTTCACTCATTATCACAGAAAGACACTATTTGATTAATGGATGAAACTGTCATAATAAACCATTTCCACACTACCACAGGGGTATATCTTTTCAGCTTTTGCTTTATTCACAATTCAAATGAATTGATTCTGTGGATCTGCTCTCTAACTTCAATATATGCCAGTAAAGAATGTGACAGTTGTACCACTGCGATGATAAAATTATGCCCCATGCTCAGCCCTGGCTGGTCTAGCTCAGTGGATTGAGCGTGGGCCTACGAACCAAAGGATCGAGGTTCGATTCCCCAGTCAGGGCACATGCCTGGGTTGCAGGCCAGTTCCCAGCAGGGGACACATGAGAAGCAACCACACATTGGTATTTCTCTCCCTCTCTCCTTCCTTTCACCTCTAAAGATAAATAAATAAGATTTAAAAAAAAAATTATGCCCCATGCTAAAATTGAAATTCATTCATTTTGCCCTTACTGGTGTGGCTGAGTATTGGGCATCACCTGCAAACCAAAGGGTCACTGGTTCAATTCTGGCCAGGGCACATGCCTGGGCTGTAGGCCAGGTCCCCAGTAGGGGGCATGGAAGAGGCAACCACACATTGATGTCTCTCTCTTTACCTTTCCTTCTCCCTTCCCCTTTCTCTAAAATAAATAAATAAAATATTTTATAAGTAAATAAGTAAATAAAATTAAAATTAATTAATTTCTTCATGTGCCTGTCACTCTAGGTAGGGGAAGAAACAATATATAATAAAATAGTCTCTGCCCGCATGAAGCTTACACTATATTTAGTGGAGAGAGACTAGACACACACACAACATAAGGAAAAAGTGCTATAAAAAAATGAAACCAATGAAGCCATGTATGAGGACAAGATGTGCTTCAGACACAACAGGATGGTCACAGAAGACCTCACTGAGATGACCCATGAAAAACAGAGTCTAACGCAAGTGGACGACTAAACCATGTGGATATCTGGGGAAACTGTTTCACCTAGAAAGAGCAATACATGCTAAGTCTCTAGGGTCAGAGTACGATTAACATGTTCGAGAAAGAGCAAGATGGCCAGTGTGACTGGCGATGAATAAACGCAGAGGAGAGAAGTCGGATGACGTCGGAAAGGGATCCTGCCTTGCAGGGAGCAGAGGACTTTGTTCCCAATGAGATGGGAAACCACCTCTGGATGGAACTGAGTATGACCTGACTTTTTATTGTAAAGGGCTGGATCACTCTGGCTGCTGCTGCCCTCAGAAGACGTTAAGAGGGCAAAAGAAGAAATCAGAAGATCACTAGGAAGTGATCGCAGTAATCTAGGCTGATGCTGGCATGGACCGAATATTGGTAAGGTGACAAAAAACTGTCAGATTCTGGAAGTATTTTAAACACAGAGCCAACAGGATACACTGATGGAATGGCAGAGTAAGTGTGAAAGGGAAGCATCAAGGGTGAATCCAAGGTTTTTGGCCTAGGCAAATGACAGGAAGGAGCTGCCATTTACTGAGATGAGGAAGACTGTGAGAGCAACAGATCTGGCGCAGGGGTTGGGGAGTGGCATAGGGAATTAGAGTTTAGTTTTAGCCACGCTATCAAGAGCTGCTTTCAAGAGGTCCAGTGTGAGATGAGCAGCTGGATATATGAGGCTAAAGTGTTGGGAAGAGATCTAGCTGAAGACATAAATCTGGAAGCCATGTATGTACAAGTGGTATTTAAAACCACGAGACTATTTATGGCAATTCACATACTTTAAAAATGATGGAAGGAGAGTTGACTTGGAGTGGTGAACACATAATACAATACACAGATGATGTCTTACAGAATTGTACACTTGAAACCTGTGCAATTATCTTAACCAATGTCACCCCAATAAATTAAAAAAACAAAACAAAATAAATTCTTTAGAAAAACATCAATCCTATTCCAACACTTCCAAAAGAAGGAGGAGCAGCAGGAGGAGGGGGTGGGAGAGGGGAAGAAGAAAGGAGAAGAAAGAAGAGGGTTGGGGGAGGAGGATGAGGAACACTTTCTATCACAGTCTATGAGACCAGCATTATCTTGGTACCAAAGCCAGAGAAAGATTCCATAAGAAAACTATAGACCAATATTCCTTATGAATAAAGGTGTAAAAATCCTCAACAAAATAACAGTATACCACATCTGATGGCACATTAAAAAGGAATACGCATTATGACAAAATGAGATTTATCCTAGGAATACAAGGGTGTTTCAGCATAAGGAAATCAAAGTAATATATACAGCACATTCATAGGACAAACAAAAACAATGACATGATCATCTACATAGATGCAGAAAAGCATCTGACAAAAATTCAACCACCTTTCACGATAAAAACATTCAGCAAACTAAGAATAGAAGGCTAGCCTTTTCAGGAAATGTTGCTGAAACAACTGGATATCTGTATACAAAAATTATCAACTGAATCCATACCTTGCAACATATACAAAAATAGGATGTATGATTCTATTTATATAAAACCCAAGAAAATGCAAAGTATCGTAACAGAAAGCAGATTAGTGTCTGCCAGAGGATGGAGGTGTAACGGTAAGGAGAGGGGGATCGCAAAGAGGCACAAAGAAACAAGGACCTTGGTTGTGATAATTTCCTATGAACATATGTCAAGACTTACCCAACTGTACACTTTAAATATGTACAACTTATGGTTTGTTAATTATATCTCAATAAAGTTTTGTAAAAAGTTTTTAAAAAATGAGCTGTGTAAAAATAGTAATTCTAAATGATACTGGATTTGGTAATTTTTCCTATAATTTTCATCAGTCCTATAAATATATATATATATATTCAAGTGAGTTGGTATTACAATGACTAATGGCATCTATCATAAACACGCAGACTTTTCTTGCGGGGGATGAATTATGGACTTTAGATGACCAAGTCTTGCCCATCTGTTAACTATACGATAACCTTCCCTCTTCAGAATGCAGCTAGGAGTCCAGAGTCAAAAAGTCTGTGGGCGGACAAAGGCAGTCCTAAAATCCATGCAATCAAGTCCATGGACCTCCGTAACTAGTAAAACTCCCTGCAAGTGCCTGTTCTGATCTGAAACACACAAACAGCAATCTAGGACCACTTGGTTAAACTGGCAGAGGCCCACCAAAGCACAAATTCTCATTAGCACCTTAGGGCACCAACATAAAACAGGATGGCACAATGTAGGTAAATATGTACGATAATGATATTAGGGATCGTTTTGTAGGTTCCTTTGTTCCAGGCACTATACTGGGTATCTTTCAGTGTAACTCTTCAATTTTAATCCCTACAACAAATCTCTCAGAGTATCAACAGCACTGTTCCCATTTTTCAGATGGGGAACAGCGGCCAAAGAGGCTTAGTGTCCTGATCGCACTGACATCAGAAGTAACAGGGCCAAGACGGAAACCTAGTGCTGCCTGAATCTGAAGCCAGTAGGCTTTAAACTACAGCATAAGGTGAAATTATATTCTACATACTCTTGTGAGATGCTAAGGGAATTATCTATTACAATTGCCATCTAAGATGTTTAAATTCTTACACGAGGAGTAAGTACATGGAGAAAAACTCATACCTCGATGGTGAATAAACCAAAGTACTAAAGTAT
Organism: Trachops cirrhosus; assembly: GCA_028533065.1. Classification (NCBI taxonomy): domain Eukaryota; kingdom Metazoa; phylum Chordata; class Mammalia; order Chiroptera; family Phyllostomidae; genus Trachops; species Trachops cirrhosus. The sequence goes on along the minus strand of JAPYXV010000722.1, from coordinate 10,977 downwards.
GCTCTATACACTCAATTCATAAAAACAATGATATACATGTAGACTGGCTGCTATGCAAACCATGGAAACAGTATTTTCTTGGCCCAAGAATGACATTCCACTAAGACAAACGTATTTTAATTAAATTTTGTTCAACACAACAGTTTCTTAAGAACATTATTTTAAATAAAGTTGACTTGAGGAAAAACAAAACACTTGTTCTTTGAAAATAAGACAAAAGTTAGAAGAAAATGTAACACGTGCATGTCAGCCTGTGTCTGAAAACCTCTAGAATTATTTCCAATACCATTTTGTTATTCCACTTAGAATATTAAATTTTAAAAAAATTATGTCATAAAACAGCAATGGAAAGACAGCAAGAAACAAAATCAACAAACCATATAAACACCTCACATTTTGTCATAAAATTAAACCTCTTCCCTCATCAATCTTAAACCAGATTTTAAACTAATAAAGTTGACTAGCTTGAATTTCATCAGTAATTTTGCAAATAAGATACCACAGTGCTTCAGACATGACAAACGTCCAAGGAATGCTCACCATAAGGCAAAGCAGAGAAGGCAAACAGGAGAAAGGAATGATAAATCCACCCTGAATCTAGAGAGAATGCTTCCCACTCCACCACACCCACTGTGAGCCTGTTCCTTTTGGGAAGAAGGGAGTGAGGGGGGAGTTCAGTCATTCCAAGGCCTCCTTTTAAATTACCTAAAGTTCTGTGAACACAAAGATACTGATAACTTCTCTTCCACGAACAGATACTATTCTTTGTAACACTCCCTTTTTCCTAGCAGGGATGTTGTTATGTTTTCAGTACCATCTGAAGAAAAAATACAAGCCTTCGGATACTGTCTCAAAAGTTCCTTTCCAAAGACATGCATGACTCCACCTTTTCTCACAGACTTCAAAATCTGACTGAAAGACTCATTGGTACAAGACTGTAATAAAAGCAGTAACTTTAATTATGAGAATCAGAGAATCTCAGAGGTTCTTAATCTAAGAAAACATACCACATTTTTATGACTTTGCTTAGGAAAATAACTAACTAGCCAATTTCCAGAATGTCACATTAGGTAAGTTCAGTGTATTCAAATTTGATCATTTTTTAGGATCAATAAATGTGCAATTCTCTTGGAAGAAATCTCTTTACATTTTTTAGAAGCAATGTAATGTACGTCCAAGAAGGCTCCAAGAAGCCTGGAAGTCATATACTTAAGTACATAAGCACCTAACCATTAACTAAACACAGTATATTCCTACTAAAAATTCCTGCTTGACTTGCATGATTAAATCTAAAAATAATTCAAGATACCATTTGGTAAAACATGCCTTTTTATACCCCTCTGGGTGATCAAACTCACCTTCACTATCATGCATTTGACAGTTAGGAAGTAAAGCTACACTTCTGAGTTATGTCTACTAATATTTCACATGGAATGTCATTTTATACATGCTAAGTAAATCAGATTAAGAATGAACAGATTAATAAGTAATGGACACAGAAACAATTACAGATATATTTGTATACATGAATTAGTATACACATAAGAATGCATGCACATGTTCCCCAGCTCTGGAAGCAATGACACCCCAGTAACAATGAGCACAGCCCACTCCAGATCCCAATTTCCAAATACCATTCTCCAATAAAAGGAACCATTTTCCCAATAGTTGGGAAAATGGTTGACTCTAGGGCTGGGACAGGCAAAATAAAAAATGAAGCTGGAGCATCCTTGTAGTACCCAAAAGTAAGTGCTCAAAACTGCATTTTACCTGTTGTGTTTCATAACAGGTGGATTTCTGTTAAGTAAAGGGAGAAAATCCCACTGCCATCATAATCGTCCATGTATGATTAATCACTGTTGCTGCTTCCCTTCTTTACCCCAAATATTTGAACCTGCATTCTCTAATCCCCAAAAGTGCAGAATAAAGAGGGACACATATAAATGGCAAAAGTAGTTAAAGTTAGTCTCCAAATCATACCGTGCAAAATTCAAGCTTTTTACCAGTTCATCTAACACGCGGTTATTTTTCAGGTCTGGCTCTGTGACGGTCTAGAAAAGAAAAACACCAGATGGAAAAAGGTCAGAAACAATAATTTACTTGTCATAATCTTGTTTTTGAAAATGTGTGACCCATCCTCCTGAGACTTCCCATCCCATTTAGTCTTCCAGGAAAGAATCAAAATAAAGTTCATTTTAACTCATACTAATATGGTATTTAAAAATAATTAATCAGATTCAGCCAACCGGAAATCTGATAAAAGCTCCCCAAAGCATGTGGTAAAACCATATATACTCTGTACTACGATAAAACCTAATATGAGCAAGAATGTCAGCACTCAGCATTACCAAAAATTTCTCTTGAAGAACAAAAGAGACGCTCTTCTAAGTGATAATATTAAGAGAGACACTTCAAGTCCAAAGGGAGCTTAAAAACAAGATTGGTTTTCAGGAATGCAACAGGAAAACGGTAAAACCAGTGGTTATTTAGGATAAATGGTATACGGTTTATCTCCATGATGATATCATCTTGACAAAGACAGTGTGCCTTAAACTGCAAGACCTTAGACTTGAGAAACAAACTATCATTTCTTACATAGGATTTTTACATGACAGCTCAGAGGAATTCTGACACTTTATACCTACCAGAGGCATCACACTAGAAGAACCAAACCCTTAATCTGGTCCAGGTGTCCTTTCAGTTGGACCTTACTGTCTCTTTCACTTCTTTCTTTACTATGTTTACTTTCCCTCTTAAGTTATCCTTTCTTCTGTTTCCACTACTTGAACAGCTTCAGAAACAGTACCAACAAACTGCCCAGTGCTGTCCCTGAAGGTCTGTTTTGGGAGAGAAGCAAGGGACCTGTCAGGCTGGGTGCAGCCCAATGGCCATGAATCCATTTTCTGCACGAATATTATACCAGTCATCCGCAAATAAATAACACTCCCATCAGATTTTCTGCCCAATGTGAGAAATTATAAAAAAATGAACAGCCATAAAAACATAGGTATTAATATTTGAGTGCTACATTCTGAACTTGAAGTTAGTTTTTACCTCCTAAAATACATTTAGGTTATCAGAAATCCCCATAAAAACTCAAACAAAGCCCAGGTCCCCGCGTATGTGTTTTAGAGCTCCTTCTGAAAATGTCTTTTATGTGGCTTAAGCCAACAGTTACACATATTCCCTTGGGTGTTTGTATACACATGAAGCTGAAATATTTGCACCAACCAGTAAGTTTTTTAAAACAAAAGAAAAGGAAAGAAAAACTCACCACACGGCAAGTTGGACACTGTGTTTTATAGGACAAAAATTTTCTTATACAGAGAGAACAGTCTGCAAAAATATAAATGCAACAAATTAATAAGCTATATTAATAATACAGGAATCTGACCTCTAACAAAATCTGACTTAAATTCTAGAATATTATCATCACCTAAGGTAGATCATTATAATCTCAAAATTCTAGTACCTCTACCTACGCACATTTGCAAATGTGATTAAATAACAGTTTTAGGAGAGAAAAACATATCAAATAATAATAATCACAAGTCCTTAGGACACAACTCCATAAGCAGCATGCATCACTCTGTATCCACCCACAACATGTACAAAACATGCATGTAAGACCTGGGATGGATATTGCATTAACATGTCAAAAATATTTACTGCCTAATATTCTAAAATATAAACTTTGAAATAAGATAGATACACTTTAAGAAATAATATATACCCAGGTTATCAAATTAGGGATTTCTATACCCTAACTTTATAAACAATGTGGCCATCCCACATTTAACAAGTACTTTTGTGGCAAACACTATGAAAAGAACAATATATAATGGAAGGTTCTCGACCTCAAGGAGCTTACAAAACAGTGAAACAATTTCAGTGTAATAAGTCCTAACAACTTAAGGAGGAAACGGACATTAACTAAATTCTTCACACCCAAGGCAGTATAAAATGATATCCCAAAGGAAAAAAATACATGTGACCAATATCACAATGGCACCTTGCTGGTACATAATCTGCTAGTAGCCCAAATTCAGCTCAGGGAAGGGGCTTCATTAAAACAGGACTCAGTTTAGTGAAGGAGGAGGAGACAGTATGGACTCAGATACAGATGACCAAGCTATACCAGCCTCAGTAAGAGCATTCAGGAGGAAAATTTTAGAACAAGTTATAAAAAGATAAAAAAGGCAGAGTTAAGTTCTTTGGGAAGCAAAGATGAATAAATAAAGGGAACTTCCGGCTTCCACTTTGGTATGTAAGGAGCTTGGAAGCCCACACTCTTTCAAACAAGAAAAAAGCCTGGTAGACTGGAAAATCAACAACTCTTCTTAGATCCATCAGAGAACAGGGGTCACAGAGCAACCTGCTGCCCTCAAAATTGGAGAGACAGACAGGCTGCATATAGAGAGTAACAACTTACCAGAGTAGAAACCCATGACCAGAAATTACGGGGAAATCAGAGAAGAAACCTCTGCTGGAATCAGAGTCGGCAGAGGGGAAGTGGGGCTGGAAAATCTGCACTGTAGTTGACAAATTGCTGGAGGCTCAGTGTGGACAAGTCTGAGTTTCAAAACACCAGGGCAACACAGATATTTTGGGAGTGGGCTCACACTTACTGAGTTTCAACTCTAAGAGTTCTACCAGGTTCTCAAAGTGACTATGAGACGAGAGTTCCCTAGTCCTTCTGCAGAGGGAGGGGGAAAGCAATAATTTCGAAATACACCAGAGCACTGTTCTCTTCTTACCAAGACCTGCCCTCAAGAGAAACTATTTTACCAGAACCTATTCTATTAGGGTATTATCAGAGCCCAGATGACATGGGGGCAGGGAAACAACCAACTCCAGCTACTTCTAGCTGTCCTGTCAACCTGGGAAAGTTGGGGGACCCCGGGGGCACCTGAGAAGCATGTGTGAGGTGCACAGTCCAAGGGCACAGGCTGACTTAAGGGTTGAGGCTAATGACAGGACAAGAGAACACACCTCACATCACTAAAGGACTGTGTACTGCAGCTCCTTGTACCTAGTACACTACATCCCACTATCAGGAAAAAATTGTAATGCATACCAAAAGGCAAAAAACACAGTCTGAAGAAACTGCAAGCATGAGAACCAGAGTCAAATATGGCAGGATGTGGAATTATCAGACCAGGAATTTAAAACAACTATGGTTAATATGCTAAGGGCTCTAATGAACAAAGTAGACAAAAATCCAAGAACAGACGGGTAATAAAAGCACAGATGGAAATCTTAAAACACATACAAATGTTAGAGATTAAAAATGCTGTAACAAAAATGCAGATTGCCTTTAATGGGCTCATTAGTACACTGGACACAGATGAGAAAAAAAGAATCTCTGTGCTTGAGGATATTTCAATAGAAACTTCCAAACTGAAAAGGAAAAAAAAGAAAGAATGAAAAACCCAGAACAGAGTATCTAAGAACTATGCAACAAATACAAACCGTATAACTATGCATAATGGCAATACCTAAAGGACAAAAAGGAAACAGAGAAAACATTTAAAGAAATAATGACTGAGAATTTCCCCCAAATTATTGTCAGACACCAAACCACAGATCCTGGAAGCCCACAGAACACCAAGCAGGATAAATGGAAAAAACCCCTATGACTTGGTTTATCATATTCAAACTGCAGAAAACCAAAGATAAAAAAGTCTTGAAAGAAGCCAGAGGAAAAAACACCTTACTTATCCACGAACAAAGATTAGGATTAAATCCACCTTCTCAGAATGCATGCAATCAAGAAATGAGTGAAGTGAAAGACTTAGTACTGAGAGGAAAGACACACCGACCTAGAATTCTATATCCTGAGAAAGTATCTTGCAAAAGTGAGAGAGATACTTACTTAGGCTAATAAAAATTAAGGGAATTTGCTTCCAGTAGACCTGCCTTGCAAGAAATGTTAAAAAGAAGTTCTTCTGAGAGAAGGAAAATGATGTAGCTCAGAAACTCCATCTACATAAAGGAAGGAATAGCACTGAAGAAGGAGTAAGTGAAAATAAAAGCTTTTATTCTTTTATCTTAACTGATCTAACCAATAAGTTGGTTCAAAATAAGAGCAACAAAGTATTAAATCATTTATGTTTACGGACAAATACATGCTTACATAAGTGACATGAATAACAGCAACGACACAGAGGACTGGAGGGAGGAACTGGGTGTCTTAGTTGATTAGGGCTGCCATGTAACAAAATACCATAGACTCGTTGCTTCAAGAACAGATTTTATTTCTCACAGTTCTGCAAGACAGGGGTCCAAGATCATGCCGCCAGTACAGTCCATGTCTGATGAGAATTCTCCTCCTGGCTTGTAGATGGCCTCCTACCTACTGTGTCCTCACAAGGCAGCAGGAGAGAGAACAAGCTCTCTGGTCTCTTCCGGTAAAAGCACTAACCCTATCATGAGGACTCATCCTCACGACCTCATCTAAACCTACTTACCTCCCAAAAGTCCCTTCTTCAAATGCCATCATTTTGGGAATGAGGGCTTCAATATATGAAGTTAGGGGAAAACACAATTCAGTCCATAGCACTCCACCACTTGTCCTCAAAAGTCCATGTCCTTCTCCCACAGAAAACACACTCATCCCATCTTAGCAACCCCAAAAGTCTTATTCCAGCATCAACTCTAAAGTCCAAAGGCCCATCTACATAACACTTAAATCAGATATGGATGAGACATGGGGTATGATTCATTCTAAGGCAAAACTCCTCTCCAGACTCCTGTTATCAGTGTTCCTCTCTTCACACAGTAAGTCTCCATTGCAACAGTGTAAGCCAAGAATTCCCAAACCTGGCTGTTCATCGGAGCCGCCTAGGGAGGTTCATTGTTGATTTTAATTTAGTTTCCAAAGCCCTAACCCAAGCCGTACTGATTCATTGGCTTTAGGTCAGTAAATCACACCCATAATATGTAATTCAGATTGAACAATTATCATTATCATTATTTTTAAAAACTTAATATGTTTTTGCTATTAGCTTATACCATATGAAAATCATTTTGGGGAAATAACAAAAGACAAATATTCGCAATTTCTCATGGTTTAACATAACACTGTATGAGGTCTGTCCGGAAAAAGTCCAACCATTGTTAATATAATGAGAACAGTTTGTGCCACATTGATATAACCTGGCAGCCAAGGAGAGTGGGTTGGAATGTGCCCATGTGAATAAGGACAACTTCACTGTACTGGTCAGTGGGGGCGGTAGACGCTGTTGAGTGAGCAGGTGTGCTGTGTGGCCGTCACATTCCAAATGACTGAGCAACGTAGAGCAATGATTCTGCACCAAATTTTCTGTTAAGCTTGAACATTCCTCCATGGAAAACATTCAGACGATTCAGAAGGCTCAGCTATGGGCAACTGCTGATTGGCAGCTTCATCACAACATGCCCACTCATGCATCACGTCTCCTGCAGGGTTTTTTGGCGAAATGTCAAATCACCCAGGTGACTCAGCCACCCTACAGCCCAGATTTGGAGTTCTACAACTTCTGGCTTTTCCCAAAAGTAAAATTGCCTTGGACAGGGACAAGATTTCAGACCATCAATTAGATTCAGGAAAACACAACAGGGCAGCTGATGGCGATTGGGAGAACTGCGTGAGGTCCCAAGGTGCCTATTTTGAAGGGGACTGAGGTGTCACTGTCCTTGTACAATGTTTCTTGAATCTTCTTCAATAAATGTCTCTATTTTTCATAGTGAATGGCTGGATACTTTCTGGACAGACCTCCTACACTTACTGTATGCTCTGTTTAAAGCACATTACACATATTAATGCTTGTTTAAAAAAGATTCTATTCTATTTATTTATTTATTTGAGAGAGGGGAAGGGAGGAAGAAAGCGAGGGAGAGACATTGATGTGTGAGAGAAACACGGATCTCTTATATGCACCCCAACTGGGAACTGGGCCCACAACCCAGGCATGTGCCCTGATCAGGAATCGGAGCAGCAACCTTTTGCTTTGCAGGACAACACCCAACCCACTGAGCCTCACGGGTCCTTATAGCAACCCTCATCCTTTTGATCCTATAGCTTTTGATCCTTATAGCAACCCTGAGGTTGTGACTAATATTAGCTCCATTTTAGAAGAAGGAAAATGCAGCACAGGACTTAGCCCACTTGCCCAAGGTCACAGAGCTAATAGGTGGCAAAGGCACATAACAGAGCCCATGGTAATGTAATTTTAATTAATTATTTTAAATATTTGTAATTTATGTATAAAATATACTTATTATAGTTATAGAAGTAATATTTACAATCATAGTACCAGATTGTGTAATGAGGCCGGTGCTTTCTTTTCCACACAGTCTTGTGTGCGTTTCGTTTTGAAACACAGAGAACCAGACATCAGTTCCAAGTAGAGCAAGCCACTGGCTTAATTTCAGCCTACTAGTGGACTACCAAATACGTACTGGTGAACTGCAGACCAATGTAATCTATTCTCTAGTGAGCAACAGTGTTATTCCACTCAAGTTCAAGCACCTGAAGGGCTCTGGACCCACGGATTCCTAGGTGGCTTTATCTAAGTCACCTGTGATGTTGAATTTTCCACCCAACGGCTCAACTACGAGCAGTGCGGGGAGGGGAGGGGAGGGGAGACTAAACCAATGACATGAAGGGTCGCTTCACAGAAACATCCAGGCCTTGGTGGGGAGAAGGTATTTCTAATCTCAAACAGGATTACAGCCACCTGTTGACTTTCAAGTATCAAAAGAGCCTAGCATCCTAACGGTAAAAAAGCAAATTTCTAAAACTTAAACCAACCCTTTTTGTGTGTGATTTAAGGATTTTATGAGAATAGAGCCATTTCAAAAATAGTCCCGGCTAAATCAGAAAATCCAGTTCCCAATTTGAAAGGAACAGGAGGTCCTGGAAAGCTGAGAAGGCTGGCCTCTGCCTCCAGTTCCAGTGTCAGTGACCAGTTAGCTGGTAAGAGAAAAATAACCTTTCAACCAACACCCGGCTCTCCAGCATTTCCCTACGTGCAGTTATGCATACTTCCACGGCCCTTCTGTGTATAGCGATCTCATCCCTCTCCTGTTTCACATTGGTGCCTCTCAAGAATATAAAAGAAACCAAAACACATTATTTCCTAAAAGAACAGTATACTGCCTCTTAATTTATCCGAAGGTCATTAAATGAACATTTCATATCTTACTTTTAAAAATGAAATTAAGGTGCTTTTTATTTCAGCATCAGACTTAATGAATTTCTTGAGTCAAAATCCAAATCCAAAAGAAAGATGATTGCTGGTCCCTCCTTAATGTAACAGCACCTACAAGCCAACGGTTTCATTTAGCAGTACAAACCCCTATCAAGTCAGAAAAACTGCAAGTGCGAAGAAAATTGGTATTTGAGCATATCTGTCTACTAGCGAGAATAATTCACTCATGTTGTTTTATGATTGGAGAAAGTCCATTCCCTCTCCCCCAAAATATTCTCCCTAATAGCATGAATTTGGACCAATTTAATTGAACTGCATTCTGTCAACATGCCCCACTCAAATCTCAGCACATATGCAAATGCAGTGTTCATTACTCATACCCAAAAAATGAAAAAAAGAAAAATAAAATGGTTTAAAATAATAAACCCTGAATGTTTAAGGAACAGCAGTTAGTGGCTAGGATTCGAATCACCAGTCAATCCAACCTGGATTGGATTCCAGTCAATCCAGGTTGGGAGCAGAACACGGTAGCCAGATCTGGCTTCTACTACGCTCCAAGGGCTTTTGTGTCATTAAAACAACACTACAGACCCACAGCGATTTTTAGTCTTGAAAGAACTTGTGACAAGTGGCGTTTAGTTGAAAAGTCCTCCCAAATGAAAAGAGGTACAGAATGAAAAATAAGTGCTCATAAAATAAATTATCATTATTAAAAGTACCCTCCACCAATTTCCTCTCAAAGAATGACATCAGTGACAACTGTAAGTGACAAACAAGAAAAGCATGGAAGCCTAATTTTTCAGCTAAGTAGAGTTCACTGAATTCATAAAAAGTACAGCCTTTCTTCCCTAAAATGACATAATTAAAATCTATAGAAGGGACTTCCACCTGTGTCCATGAGAAAGTAACAGGGTCAGGCACTTCCAGCCAAGATGGAGGCATAGGTGGACGTACACTGTACCTCCTTGAACAACCAAGATAGGGACAACAACAATTTAGAAACAAAATAACAACCAGAACTGGCAGAAAATTGATCTGTATGGAGGTTGGGCACCCAAGGAGTTGAATTGGACACATTCATCCAGACCAGTAGGAGGGACGGACTCGAGCAGCCTGCGCGGGTCATGGAGCAGACAGTAGAGAGAGTTGGGACCGGATGCTGGTAAGGCAACCTGGACACGCAAGGCACCCGAGTGGCGCGCATGACCACAGTGGGCAGATCCTGAGCACATTAGCGGCAGCTGGCGGCCCCGGCCAGGGTGGTGGCGACCAGCAGACCCAGCAAGGCGGCGACTGTGAGGCAAGGCACTGTGGGCAACTCATGGTCACAGCGCTGCAAAACAGAGCCTTGAGGCAATGATTGAAAAGGAAGGTCCCACAGGGTGCACAAGCCCACCCACACGGGAATTGGCACCAGAGGGGCCCAGTTTGCTCAGGGAAAGCGGCTAAAGGGATGGAGGTCTGACAGAAAGCAGATCAAGTGCCATTGTTCCTTCTCAGATCCTGCCCCCACATACAGCGTCACAACCCAGCAACTGGGGCGCCCCGCCCTGGTGAACACCTACGGCCCCGCCCCTCACTACAGGAGCTTGACAAGACCGGAAAAACACAGCAAAGAGATGGCTCAAACAGGAGAATTGAAAGCCCCAGAACCCATCCTTTTAAGCAACCAAGAGATAGCCAACCTATGAGATGCACAGTTCAAAGCACTGGTGATCAGGAAGCTCACAGAATTGGTTGATTTTGGTCGCGAACTAGATGAAAAAATGAAGGCTACAATAAG
>JAPYXV010000721.1:0-14870 GCA_028533065.1 Trachops cirrhosus | reverse complement strand
ACTCCCCTAGTTTTGTCCATGTGTCCTCTGTATTTGTTCCTGTAAACCCTTCCTTTCTCCCCTGAAATTCCCCTGAAATTTCCTCCCCTCTCCCCTCTGGTCACTGTCAACCTGTCCTCTATTTCAGTGTCTTTTGTTATATTTTACTTGTCTCTTTGTTTTGTTGTTTAGGTTCCTGTTAAAGGTGAGATCATATGGTATTTGTCTTTCACTGCCTGGCTTCTTTCGCTCAGCATAATGTTCTCCAGCTCTATCCATGCTGTTGCAAAGGGTATGAGCTCCTTCTTTCTTTCTGCTGCATAGAATTCCGTTGTGTAAATTTACCATAGTTTTTTGATCCATTCATTTACTGATAGGCACCTAAGTTGTTTCCAGCACTTAGCTATTGTAAATTGTGCTGCTATGAACATTGGGATGCATAGGTTCTTTTGGATTGGTTAATTACCATATATTGATTAACTACACATTTCCTAAAAGTTTTAAATTTTAACAAGTTTGTCCATTTGTTGATATATTTAATTAAAATTGTAGTTCTGCCCATTTTTTCACTTTTACTAATATTTCTACTATAAATTATGTGTGTAACTCAACTCCTTCATCTATAATTGAAAGAATTTCAACCAGATTATTTCGAAGACATCTGATTATAACTCTGATTCTGTTATAAATTCAGGGTATTACATCCACAATGTTTATTTTACTTCATATCTTCATTTGCGTAAAATCTCTCAATCATCTTTTACTCTGAAAATCCATTTTATCTCCCCCAGTGATAATCACTATCCCCACTCCATTGGTGAAGGACAACGAGATTTAAAAAAGGACTTATTGAACTTTAGAGATGGAAAGGACTGGGAATTCTGGAGCTATTCATTAGAAGTACTTCAGTCCAGCTCCCAGAAAGGTTAGTCCTCAGGCACCTTCATTCTTAGTCCACGCCTCTTGTTATATAAGCCATCTTCCGTTACAGTTGCTCCCTGCAAAACTTTGTGCACTGAAGCAGAGGAAAAAAGATAAGTTGTTTTAAGTTATGTTTATTTCATTTTTTCATTTCAATGCTCTGCTAAATTTGTGAACTTCAGCATAGACTACACTGAGAAGAAAACGTGATTCGCAGTTTTACACTCAGTGACCAATAAGGTTGCAACACTTAATGTTGTTTCATGAATGCCAAGTATGCATCCCAAAATAGCCAAGCACATGGAGAGCTGTCACTACTCGACAAGGACGAAAATTGAACTAAGTATATAACATCCTGCAAAGGATATTCTACCACTTTACTCACCGTGAACATGTTCAGTAGTTCTTTTTTGTCAATAGAACCATTTCCATCTGCATCATATAGCTTAAAATACCACTTTAATTTTTGCTCCATTTTTCCTCGTACAACTAGATTAACTGCAGCAATAAACTCTAAAAAGTCAATAAATCCATCCTATGGAAAGCAAGGGGGAAAGAGAAATAAATATTTAAAAAGAGCAACAGTTTTTATTTGAGAAGTCATCATTTATGAGCAGGACCTTTAGTACAATTTAATACAACCCAAACGATTTTACCATAAAAATTTTTCCTTATGTTTAATTTATGTGTTTTATATATACATATATATATACACACACACACACAGACCAATGAAACAGAATGGACAGTTCAGAAATAAACCCACACTTACATAGTCAATTATTATTTGACAAAGGAGGCAAGTGCATACAATGGAGTAAAGACAGTCTCTTCAATAAATGGTGTGGGGAAAATTGGACTGGTACATAAAAAAAGAATGAAACTAGACCACCAACTTACACCTTGCACTAGAATAAACTCAAAATGGATAAAAGGCTTAAATGTTGGAATCAAAACCATAAATATCCTAGAAGGAAACATAGGCAGTAAAACCTTAGACATTTCTTTTTGTGTGTGTGAATATATATTTTTACTTTTATTTTTTTTAATTTTTTTATTGTTGCTCAAGTACAGTTTTCTGCCTTTTCCCCCCACTCCTCCCTACCACCCAGCCCTCTCCACCTCCCTCCCCTGTTTCCACACCCCCTTGTTATTGTCCTTGTGTCCTTTATAATTGTTCCTGCAAATCCTTCACCCTTTTCCCCTATAATCCCCTTCCCTCTCCCTTCTGGTCACTGTCAGCCTGTTCTCTATTTCAGTGTCTTTGGTTATATTTTGCTTGCTTGTTTGGTTCTTGTTAAAGGTGAAATCATATGGTATTTGTCTTTCACCACCTGGCTTACTTTGCTTAGCACAATGCTTTCCAGTTTCATCCATGCTGTCACAAAGGGTAGGAGCTCCTTCTTTCTTTCTGCTGCATAGTATTCCACTGTGTAAATGTAACATTGTTTTTTGATCCACTCATTTACTGATGGGCACTTAGGTTGCTTCCAGCATTTGGTTGTTGTAAATTGTGCTGCCATGAACATTGGGGTGCATAGGTTCTTTTGCATTCGTGTTTCAGGGTTCTTAGAATATAATCCCAGCAGTGGAATTGCTGGGTCAAAAGGCAGATCCATTTTTAGTTTTCTGAGGAAATTCCATAGTGTTTTCCACAGTGGTTGTACCAGTCTGCAATCCCATCAGCAGTGCACTAGGGTTCCCTTTTCTCCACACCCTCTCCAACACTTGTTGTTTGTTGCTTTGTTTATGATGGCCATTCTGACTGGTGTGAAGTGGTATCTCATTGTGGTTTTAATTTGCATCTCTCTGATAGCTAGCGATATTGAGCATCTTTTGATGTGACTCTGAGCCCTCTGTATGTCCTTCTTGGAGAAGTGCTTGTTCAAGTCCTTTGCCCATTTTTTAGTTGGGTTGCTTGTCTTGTTAGAGTGGAGTCCTGTGAGTTCTGTATATATTTTGGAGATTAAACCCTTGTCTGAGGTATCGTTGGCAAATATGTTTTCCCCTACGGTTGGTTCTCTTTTCATTTTAATGCTGTTTTCTTTAGTCATGCAGAAGCTTTTTATTTTGATGAGATGCCATTTGTTTATTCTTTCCTTTATGTCCCTTGCTCTAGGGGACATATCAGTGAAAAGCTTGCTGCATGGAATATAAAATTTCCCTGCCTATGTTCTCCTCTAGGACTTTAATGGTGTCATGACTTATATTTAAGTATTTTATCCACTTTGAATTTATTTTTCTGTATGGTGTAAGTTGGTGTTCGAGTTTCATTTTTTTGCATGTAACTGTCCAGCTCTCCCAACACCATTTGTTGAAGAGGCTATTTTCACTCCATTTAATGCTGCTGCCCCCTTTGTCATATATTAACTGACTGTAGAGACTTGGGTTTACTTCTGGCCTCTCTGTTCTGTTCCATTGTCCTATATGTCTGGTTCTTATGCCACTACCAGGCTGTTTTGATTACAGTGGCCTTGTAATACAGTTTGATATCACGTATTGTGATCCCTCCTACTTTCTTCTTCTTTTCTCAAAATTGCAACAGCTATTTGGGGTCATTTATGGTTCCATATAAATTTTTGAAGTGTTTGCTCTATATCTGTGAAATATACCATTGGTACTTTAATAGATATTGCATTGAATCTACAAATTGCTTTGGGTAGTATGGAGATTTTGATGATGTTAATTCTTTTGATCCATGAACACGATATATGTTTCCATTTCTTTGAGTCTTCCTTAATTTCTTTCTTCAGTGTTGTGTAGTTTTCTGAGTACAGGTCTTTTACCTCCTTCATTAGGTTTATTCCTAGGTATTTTTTTTGTTGCTATATCAAATGGGATTTTTTTCCTGATTCCTGTTTCTGATGCTTCATTTCTTAAGGCAATATTTTTCTGATATATCTTCTCAGGCAAAGGAAACAAAAGAAATAAATAAACAGGTCAGACTACATCAATCTAAAAAGTTTTTACACAGCAAAAGAATCCATCAACAAAATAAAAAGACAACCTGCTGAATGGAAGAACATATTCACTAATGATACATTTTATAATGTGTTAATATCCAAAATTTATAAAGAACATATAAAACTCAGCACCAAGAAAAAAGAAACAATCCTATTAAAATTGGGCAAAGGAACTGAATAGACACTTCTCCAGGCAGGACATACAGATGGCCAGTAGAAGATGCTCAAGGACACTAATCATCAGAGAAATGCAAATTAAAAACACAAAGAGGTATCACCTTATACCTGTCGGAATGGCTACAGTCAATAAATCAATGAACAACAAGTGTTGGTGAGGATATGGAGAAAGGGAAACCCTTGTGCGCTGTTGGTGAGAAGGCAGATTGATGCAGCCACTGTGGAAAGCATTAACGAGTTATCTCCAAAAATTAAAAATGGGACTGCCTTATGACCCAGCAATATCACTTCTGGGAGTATATTTGAAGAAACCCAGAACACTAATTAGAATTTGCTTGAATTCAAAAGAATATATGTACCCTTATGTCTGTAGCATTATTTACAGTCAACAAGATTTGGAAACTGCCTAAGTGCCCATCAGTGATGAGTGGATAAAAAGGTCTATGGTACATTTGCATGATGGAATGCTACTCAGCCATAAAAAAGAAAGAAATTTTACCCTTTGTGACAGCATGGATGGATCTGGAGAGCACTATGGAAAGTGAAATAAGCCAGTCAGAGAAAGAAAAGTACCATATGATTTTACTCATATGTGGAATCTAATGAACAAAATAAACAAAATAGAAACAGACTCATAGATAGAGAACAGACTGACAGCTGTCAGGGGAGAGGGGGTTGGGGGCTTTATGAAAAAGGTGCTGTCTGTGAAGGGACACAGACAGCACTATGGTGAATTCCAGGGGAAAGCGGGGTGGGGGAAGGGGGAAAGGGGGAATAAATGGAGATAGAAAGAGATTTGGCTTGGGGTGGTGAACACACAATACAATATGCAGATTATGTATTTCAGAATTGTATACCTAAAACCTATAATTTTATTAACCAACATCACCCCAATAATTTCAATAGAAAGGTAAAAAAACTTAAAGTTTAAAATATTAATAATAATGTATAGGTAATATGTGTAGAAACAAGGCAATTTAAATATATATTTATGTAACTTTTTAGAGAAAAATCTCTTCTTCTTATACCTAAAAAAAAATGGTTCTGAAATGCCATGATGGAAGGCTGAGTCCTCACCACTGAGCACCCTACAGTGGTTGTCTTCTCAGCATCTTCAGGTTTTGTCATGTACTCAGGCAGAAGGCCAGGCACTACTTTATAATACTAGGAAGACATATCAAGTAGCTAAATTCTACACCCCTTTTTAAAAAAAGATTTTATTTATTTATCAGAGAGAAAAGATGGGAGGGATAACAAGAGGGAGAGAAACATCGTTTGGTTGCCTCTTGTACATGTGCTTACTGGGGACCAAACCCACGACCCAGGCATGTGCCCTGACTGGGAATTGAACCAGCAAACTTTCAGTTTGTAGGATGACGCCCAACCAAGGGAGCCACGCCAGTCATCTTCTGCATTCCTTTTTAGAGAAACTTGTTGATCTTTTTGGACTGCTAAATCCCAGGATTCCTTTTAAGAGCCTCATTTTTGGTATGAATCTAAATTTATTAACATTTTTTCTATAAAGATTTTGTCATATTAGTCAATCTTAGAAAATACTGTTTAAAGGTTGCAAATTTAGGTAGCTCTTCTCATCCAATTTTAAACTGGTAAAACATTGTCAGTTGAAAGGACACAGTTGTGTCATTGTTAAGAACCATACACTTCAAAGTTTGCTCTGCCAAATGCTCAACTATTTTAAGAAATGGGGCCAGCTCCAGCTGTATGATTCACTATGCTATTTTTCCATGAGTTCAGATGCTGATGGTAGCACATCCAGACCAAAGCACACTATCAGTTGCATTCTCTTTGGAGTATTTTGGATGTCAAGTCTTATTTACAAAACAGGATGTGACATAAAGTACCCCTTCCCCTTGGACATGAAGAGCTTAGACTTATTGGTCTGTAAAGTGGTATGTGTTTGCCTTGAGTCTCAAGGTTTTGTGTCTAGTTCCACCAAGTCCATAAGAAAAGCAACTGAGATATCACCGGTAGTCCTGGATGTGAAGCTGAGCCTATTTGGTTGGTTAATGGTTATTTTTAAAGGCAGCCACAGCATCTCTGATATTAGAAACCAATGTGCTAATTACTGTAGCATTATCTTCAAAATATATTACATTTTTACATTTTCTACACACCATGAATATTTTACCCTTGTTGAAAATTATATATAATAAAGAAGACAAAGAAAATATTTAAAAATCATCAGTTTTACCTCTGTTGTAAATGATGTGTAAAAAAAGAAGATAAAGAAAATACTTAAAAACCATCTCATTGTATTTGGGTATTAGAGTTTTACATTTTACAGTTTAGGCAACTTTACCCCATCAATAACGTTAATACTTCTTCTGAGGTAAGACTTCTGCTACCAGGTTGGAATCTTGTTGAATGAGCCTCCTAAAGGAAGTTTGCTCAAGTGTACAAAATGTAAAATGGTTTTACCTTTTCTCCATTTTCCTTTCCTATTGTTTGTTACCACCACCTTATTAATCCCTAGCAGAGCTATGGCTGAGATGAGGGAAATATGTTTTTACAGAGTTGAAATTTATTTGAGATGACATCAAGACATCGCATCTCCAGATCTGGCAGGACATGACCATTATTTTCGGAAGTAAGATTGGCAGGTGCAGAGGATGTAACCTGGGTGGACAGTATCCAACCAGGGGCACATCTGCTCCCAGGTGGTTCCCCCTGTGTCTCTAGAGCTGACCAATCAATACAACTGTTTCCAGGGTAGTTACTGTGCTTTTTACCGAAGGGTCACAGAAGCATCCTCCCTGCAGAGACTGAGCTGGCTTGTTTTAAAGTTCATCCTCCAAGGTTCCCATAAAAACCTGATATTTCACGATGGTTTGCTTCATTTTACAAGTTCTGCATCAGTGATCATAGTTTTCAGTGTCACCTGCGTGATGAATGGCAACAGGCTAGACAGAGCACTGCTGCCTTTGGAACATTTGGATTTACGACTAGGCACAGTGGGTGGGTGGCCCTCCCACCTTCCAATCCAGGCTCTGAAAGCTCTGGGCAAACCCTCCCAGCAGATGAGCATAAATGTTTGTATTTTGTAGTTTCAAAACAGACAACCTGCTTAATCTACAGCCAAAGTTGATTATGGGTGAGGAAACCTTTCATTTAGAAAAGTGTAACCTCTTCAAAAGCACCAGAAAGCAAACCATTTCCTGTTTTCATGTCAGCATTTTGTTATGTAGTCAAGCAAATTACTCATATGATACACAGCCAACTCTTCTTTCCAATAATCTTTCTGCTAAGATTTTGTACAAATTTCTATTCGTGAGAGGACTCCAGTGAATATGATTTAATAGCTTGTGTAGGTGTTGGAAAGGGCTTTAGGTAAATGCTTCTTATAAACCAAAGAAAATTACTGATTGTTTTTAGTTAATCTACAGACTTCAAGAGTGGTAGTGGGGGCTGAGTCACAAAGAAGGTGAGGTGTCTCAGCAAATGTGACTAGGAAGAATGCAATAGAGATTGCCTCCAAACTCGTCTTTGGGGCAGTCCAAAGGAACACTGGTACGTTTATAGTTCTGTAGTTGAGCTGCAGGAGCCCCAGGCACACAAACTGTCTGGGGATGTCAGGGCGGGGCTTGTAAACTTCCTGCATTAGAATCTTGTGCCGACAATGAACTATGCAGATTCCTAGACCCCAACAGCAAACAACTGTGTCAAACCTCCTTGGGATGGGGGTCAAAGAGTCTCTAGTTTTCAGTGCTCCCCAGGTGAGTCTTATGTATGCCCAGACTTGGAAACCATGGACCTCAGCTGTTTTTCTTATCCATGTCATTCTTTGTAGGCAAGGTAATCATCTGGCCTTCTCTCCATGTGGCTATTGTAACTGTGACTTATTTTACATGAATTTATGTAACATTATAAGACTAATTTAAAAAATATGACCCACATGGTTCAGTCACAGATTACTGACATAGTCATACAAATACAGTCCAGCAATCAAAAATTAATTTCAAAATAACAGCAAGTCTTTACTATCATTTCAGGAACAAACATGAGTTGCACATTTATGGATCTCTTCCCAACACCCCCTTCCAGTCCAGTCCCATCTTCTGTTTCACATACACCCTGCTCCTCAGTCTTCACCAATCGTCATTGCCCAGTTCCTTCATTGCCAGCCTAGATAAGGACATTTCACCCTCTCACTTCACCAATTTTTCTTAAAATTCTGCATCACAGAATCCTAAAACGTCAGTTTGGCAATGGCTGGATCCTCTTTAGAGACTGAGGGAAGGTTGCCCATTGGGCCCACACAAAGCCATTCCAGTGAGCCACAGGAAAGAAGAGTTTGGGAGAATGCACACAAAATAACTTTAATTTCAACATGTTTGTAGATTTATACATTATGTTCTGAGGATGGAGTGGTTTATAGGAAGAGTTAAAATGAGGGTCAAAATATGGAATCATTACAGTTTCTTAGGCTCCTTTGGGAGTTTGGCCCCATTAATATGTTATAAATCATTATATAGAAAGTGTTTAAAACAAGGAAAGAGAAAAAAAGACATCTGGAGGCTTCAAATTTAAGCTTCTCATGGGTGCTCTCTAAAACCTGTGAAAATGATAAGGCATGCTTTGTATATGTATAAAGTATAAAAATAAAAATATAAGTGTTTTGCCTTCCACCATTAAGGAGATAAAACTGTAGAAGTCTAATATAACAGAACAAAGGAAAACAGGGTCCTGTAGCGCTTCCGTCCAGCAGAAAATCCGTAGGTGACATTTGTGGCCTCTGGGCAATGTTCACCACCTGCCACAAATCAGGTATTTTCAGGACATTTTAAATGTGACATGCAGGTAGAAAGTTGAATTATAAAGCTTACATGTACATGAAAATAACTGTTTATTATTTATTACTAAATGTGAGAGCTACTGTTTATATTTTAAAAAGGTAATAAAGCCCATGTTCCAGGCACTATGCTCATCACTTTTCACGCATTATCTTCAATTCTAACAGCAAATGTGACTAGGAAGTCACATTTACAAGTGGCCTTACTATTCGTATGTTATAGAAGAGAAAACTGATTGCCAGAGAAGTTAAATAAACTAGTTAAAGTAACAGAACTAGGATGTGGGACAATCCAGGATTTAAACCCATTCAGCCTTATCCTAAGGCTTTTGTTCTTTGTACCACCCAATATTGTCCCCAATCTCATTACAATTGAATTCTCTTTCCGGAAGAGGTGCCATAGACTTTAGCAGATGGGACATGTTCAATGCAGCCCGTTGTTCTGGATTCCTATGTGTGAACCATTTGGTAACACAGCTGCATAAAGTAAAGTAACTTTGAGGGTCTGAGTGCTGGAGCTTGTGCTGCCTCCGAAGCTGATGGGGCCCAAGCAGAGCTGGCCTGTCTGCTCTAAGCTGCTTAGCCTTTGTGAGCCCAAAGGGCTCTCTGGGCTACCACTGCCAGGCCCTGCCTCTCCTTGCCCCCAGAACCATCTGGCTCAGCAGGACACAAGTTGTTTATTCTCCCCTTGCCCTCTGCTGCTCCCTGGTGTCTGTGGTGAACATGTCCTCTGTCCATTTTGAAATCCTTAGCAACTCTCTCCCACCCCACAGAAAACAGTCTCTCCCTGCCTACAGTTTTCCCAGGGAATTTATTCACCTGACTCTCTGGGACCTAAAGAATACATAATGGTCCTGCCTTTGCTGATCCTGTTTTCTGTCTTCACCCATGCTCTTGGCTAGGAATCTGCAGCCTTTCTTTTCTGTGCAGCTGGTTCTTGCTTCAGTTCAGCATTTTCCCATCTTCAGGGCTTCACGCCTACATCACAGCCCTGGGAAATCCCTCCATTTTCCTGACTCTGTGAAATCCTTGGGTAAAATCTCACTACAGATATCATCCAATATGTCCAGTATGCTCTGCCCTCACACTCTCTGAGCTTGCCTGAGTGACCCCAAGAAACAGAGAT
The DNA here is from genome assembly GCA_028533065.1 of Trachops cirrhosus. Taxonomy (NCBI): domain Eukaryota; kingdom Metazoa; phylum Chordata; class Mammalia; order Chiroptera; family Phyllostomidae; genus Trachops; species Trachops cirrhosus. The sequence continues at coordinate 4,894 of JAPYXV010000721.1, read as the reverse complement.
GTGCTTTGGGGTTTTGTCCAATGATGGAACCATGACTTTATAAACTGGGTAATGTCATTAGGATAACTTATGTTTACCCTAATTTCATTGGTTCAAATCATAGAATTAAAGGTCTAGAAACAGCCTTTCATTTTGCAGATGAGAAATAGACTGAACTATTAATAGTAACAATTATAATATTAATCGTGACAATGACAACTGTTGGTGTTAAGGTAATACTTGTTGTACGTATTGTGCAAGGCACTGGACTTCACACATGTAAGCTCATTTAGACCTAACAAGACCCTGTGTGGTACTGACCATACCATTCAGGACCTAGTAACACCAAGACAATGGAAATAGAGAGGGCTGTTATAACAACTAGGGACAAAACCTGATTTGTTCTAGTGTGCCCTCTTCTTCAGGAAACAAACAATTCAAATCTAATGAAAATTCACTTAACTATAGTTCCAATTAACACCACTTTTTCCTACAGCATTAACTTTCTGCTACTTTTCACAGAAACACCATCTGTGAAAAATTCATGAGTTGTCCAGCACCTAACCTGAAGACATTTAGACATTTCTCTTTTTTTCACATGTAACACTTTTCATTCACATTTTACCAGTTGTGGTGGGTCAGTATCAACATAAATGAAATGTCTGTTTGAAATGGTTACTCAGATGGTCAGAAGTGAGGAAACCCAGAGAACTGGCATAAGCACATTATAGGATTGATCAACAATTGTCAGTGATACTTAATTTACATTTTAGGAACTGCAATAAAAGTAGGTAATATAAGGGCCACCTCTATCATGCCAAACATATGAATACTTTTAAAGTATTTTTGTAAAATTTAAAAAATCTGTAAGGGAAATGTTATGTTCAGCATATATGACCTAGCCCATTTTCACCTACAGGTGCTTATATCAGCAACAAACACAGACCCTCTCTCAGCCACGGCATTGCTGGATCCTGAGGAGAGACCACCTCTGTAAGATGAGAAATTTATGCTGGTTTGGTAAATTGGTTCTCTAATGTGATCTTTATGCAGATCAGACACAGCTGTTCTTTCCTTAACCATGACTGTACAAAATCAAGGCTTCTGGGACATAAGGCTTCTCATAATATTTACCAAACAAGCCCCTGATTATTAATGTTTCCTGTATATATCAGGAAGCCCTGACCATCTGCCCCCAGAATGTAGCCAGCTCAGCAGCTATCTAACCCATTGTGAATTAGAAGCCAGTCTTGTGCTTTTTCGGGAGTAAGACCTTGTCCGAGCTTGATCATTTCTGAATGGGCTAATAATGGAAGACCCACCTAGGTCTATAGCCATGACAGCCTTTTGCAAGGAACTTCCTCAGGTAGGCAATGCACACTTCCTCTTATAAGTACCAGTCCCCCTAAAGTGACATTGCCACAGATAAAATAAAATCTAGCCTCACCCTAATTCAAGCAACCTATCTCCTTAGGGTGTTGCATTTTCCATTAGAGAGCCTGGGTCCTTGTTCTTTAATGAATAGAAGAGGTGAATTGAGGATATAGAAAATGGCAGAATAGATAGTGAAATACATATACAAGTAATACATCATGTATTACTTTCTTCAAAGCCATGTTCCTTTACTATGACTATAAATAAAAAGAGTGGGAGGAACTGCATCTGGATTTGTACAATTTTGGACCCAGAATCCCCTTTTCATATGTATCCACAGTACATAGCTCTTTGGTGGCAGAAATGGGCCTAGAACCCAGTTTTCAGCCCCCTTGACTATAGTCTTTCTTGTGTGGCAGCGGTGTTCATATCTGGCTGCACATTCCAACCACCTGGCAGCTTAAAACAAACAAAATAAAACATCACTTTGATTCAATTGGACTGAGGTGGAGATCCAGCCATTGGTATATTTAACAATACCTCCAGGTGTTTCTAATATGTAGCCAGATTTGAGAAGCACAGTTCCAACAGGTTTTGTTAAAATACATGAGTTACAATAGCTAAAGTTTAAATGAATGTCAGCAAGCACAGCTGAAGTCTTAACAACTAAAATTCTGTGAAAGGCGCAGCCAAATGTTAATAATTGATGATGTAATATGAAAATGTTTGGTAAATTATCAAGTGCTAAACAAATATGAGATGTTTTATTATCACCAAGAAATGCTTCCTGAGAGCATCTATGCTGGCAGTTGTGAAGTTAGTAGCCTTGGTCTTTACCCTTAAGAGATTGCAGCCTAATGGTTTATAGTCCAAGAGATGTTCATTTTTTTCCAGTAAATGCATCTGAAGAATAGCAGCAGTAATTGTGGTCACCGTGTAGGTCAGACACTCCAATACCCTGTTACAGACTGCAAGGCAGCCAGGGACAACAGCTATTATGATGCAAGTTAAAAGCCAGGTTGCCTGCTCCGACTTTTTTTCCCAAGAAACTTCTTTTAATTAAATCTTAAGAAATATCAAAGGGTAAAAAACAGAATCAATGTTACAGCTCTCAAAGGATGAAAAGTTTGTCTTTTTTTAAAGATTTTATTTATTTATTTTTAGACAGAGGGCAAGGGAATGAGAAAGAGAGAGAAAGAAACAACGTGTGGTTGTCTCTCGCACACCCCCTACTGGGGACCTGACCCACAACCCAGGCACAAGCCCTGACTGGGAATCGAACGGGCGACCTTTTAGTGGCATTCAGTCCACTGAGCCACACCAACCAGGGCAAGTTTCTTCATCCTAAGGCAACAGAAGTCAAAAAAGAAAACATACAAAATTCAAGCTCATCAACTCCTTTGTAATGAAAAACTAAATAAATAAATAAAGAACTGGAAAAGGTATTTGGGACAAATACTGCCAAGGGTCAATACATATACAACAAAAACTTCACATGAGTTAGGAAAAATTTCCAATCCATAAACCAGTGAAAGGCAAACACAAATGAGTTTCGCTTCAAATCACATTAATCTGTGCCTGTTCCAATTTTTAAGGGTTCTCACACAAAGAGAGGCCAAGGAACCAGATAATGAAAGATAACTTGTGAATTGCAAGTAGAACTGGAGCTCCCATGCAGGTACTCTAGTTACATCAAGAAGATGGTCAAAACTCTAAAATGATTTCCATTTAATTAATTTCATTCTGAGATGAGCAACCATTGCAAGGGACTAATATTGTCTCAAACAGCACAAATGAATGTCTAAGGCACACAGATCAATTAAAGATGGGAAATGGTGTGAAGGCAACTCCTGCCTCTGTAGGCACACTTTTTCATTTGGAAATATAATTTGAACTTGATAAAAAGTAGAGTTACTCTTCACTGTTTTGAAATTTGTGGGGACTGAGGTCAGAGTTATCTGCATTTTACAGATAAACATACTGTCCCTTTGTGGGATGTATTGCACATGTTTTCAAGGTTTACTCCTCCACTATTTTGTTACAGGAGCTCAATGAAATGTAGGCAGGCTAGGTCTTGCCTGGGTTCTAGAAGTGAAGACTTTAACACGAATACGTTATGAGCTTTGTCCAAGATTATACACAGCAACAGGTCAAGCTGAGTCGGGAGCCTGGCCACCCTACTCTTCCTGAGGTGCCACCTCCACCATGTCCATGAGGACCAGAGATTCACCAAAGGGCCCATCTAAAAATAGCAAGGACTTATGATTCATTAAAGCTCAGATTTGATTTGTGAACATATTTATAGGTAAACTATCACATATGCTATAGTAATCGTGTGTGAAGTCCCACAGTTTACCACTTACCTTCACTTTTCTTTTTGTATCATTAATTCACTCACCATTCCCTCACTCTTGATTCCCAGGAGTTGTTTGAAGATTATTAATTTAAATAATCTGGGAATTTGCTTTGGCTGTTTTGTTTTATCCTATTGTTTAGATGTATTGGGTTGGTAAAAAAGTCTGTATGGTTTCTTCCATAAAATAAAATACACATTTTCACTGTCACCAACGTTATTGGTTTGGATATTTTGAGTATGTCGGCTACCCCCAAGTGGTAGAACATTGATTGTTCTCAATTAATGTCTTGATTTGATAGCTATCAACTTCAACTGGTCTACCTGACTGTGGAACATCATCCAGTAAGAAATCTCCAGCACAAAACTCCACAAACCACTTTTGACATCTTGGATCATTCACAGCACCTTCTCCATACAATGCAAAAATCTTTTCTTTTTGCATTTCAGTTGCATTTTTACCTTTCTTGAAACAATAAAGCATGATATGCTGAAAATGTTGATATTCTTTCATCTTCAATATTAAAGTGGCTACACAAAAATTCACCAATTTTGATGTTTTTAAAAAAATTCTAACTTTATTTCTTTCAGTTTATTTTAGTGTATTTTTCCCATTACTATTTAGTTGCTTTATACCTCCATCCCCACTGCAATCACCACACTGTTGTCCATGCCCAAGAGTCCTTTGCCCTTTTTGCTCAACCCCCTACCTCCTAAATTCCTCTCCCCATCTAAGTGTCAGCCTGCTCTCTACCTATGAGTCTCTCTCAATTTTCCTTGTTAGTCCAGTTTGTTCATTAGATTCCACATATGAGTGAAATCATATAGTATTTTTCTTTCTCTGACTGGCTTATTTCACTTAGCAAAATATTCTTCAGGTCCATTCATACTGTTGTAAAGGGCAAAATTTTCTTCTTTTTTATAGCTGAATAGTATTCTATTGTGTAAATGCCCCATAGTTATTTTATCCACTTCTCTACTGATGAACAGTTGGGCTGCTTCCATATCTTGGTGATTGAACACTACCATGAACATAGGGGTGCTGAGACTTCCGGCCAAGATGGAGGCATAGGTAGACGCACTGTGCCTCCTCGCACAACCAAGATAGGGACAACAAAGATATAGAAACAAAATAACAACCAGAACTGACAGAAAATTGAAGTTTATGGAAGTCGGACAACCAAGGAT
>JAPYXV010000720.1:0-14871 GCA_028533065.1 Trachops cirrhosus | reverse complement strand
TGCCTTGGGAGGGATGCAGCTCCTGCTGCTGCTGAGTGGGCGTCCCGTGGACGTGGGTGAGGCGCTGTGGCCGCTGCTGTTGAGCGCTTCCGTCTCCGTGCACTGCCTGCCTGCTTGTCCTGTGCACTGTTGGGAGAGCAGCGTGGAAATCTCCCCCTGTAATTCCGTATTTGTCTATCCTTTCAGTTACATTAATTTTTCTTTGGCTACTTTCTAGATTTTATGTTGTCTTTAGTTTTCAAAAGTTTAGTTAGTGTGTGTCTTGGTGCGGATTTCTTTGGCTTATCCTGTGTAGGGTTTGCTCAGCTTCTTGAATCCAGAAGTTTATACCTCTCCCCCAGTCTGGGAGATTTTCGGGCACTATTTCTTTCCGGACTTTTCCAGCCTCGCTCTCTTCCCCCTTTCCTTCGGGGACCGGGGTGACGCAAATGTCGGGTCTCCGTTGCTGTCCTGCAGATCCCGGAGGCCCTGCTTGCTCTTCCTTCCGTCTGTTTTCCCTCTGCGGTTCAGATCTGGCTGGTTCTATCATTCCGTCTTCCGGTTCACTGATTCTTTCCCCTGTCCCTTGCATCCTGCTGTTGAATCCATCGGTGCTTTGTAAGATTTCTATTGTTGTATTTTTCAGTTCTCGAATTTTCATCTGGTTCTTCTTTACCTTCTGTTTTTGCTGAGGATTTCTATTCTTCATCGGTTTCAAGTGTACTCATGATTGCTTATTGAAGCATTTTATCATGGCTGTTTTAAAAATCTTTGGCTGGCAATTCTAACATCTCTGGCATTTATTGATTTTCGTTTTTCACTCGTTTGGAGGGATTCCTGGTTCCCGGGCTGAGTGCTATGATGAACGATTGTCTGTTGAAACCTGCACTTTTTGGTGTTACGCTTTGAGGCTCTGGTTCATATTTAGACTCTCTCTTGTTTTTTACTTTATTGACACTGCTTTGGCAGGATAAGGGGAGATCCTGCCTCATACTGCCAGGTGGAGGTAAAGCTAATTACTGTGCGTGAAGAAAGTTAGAGCTAAAACACGCTGGCTATCTGGTCTACCCGGCACTATTCCTGGAAAGACCCTGCTTCCCCCCCGGACTGCAGTGGTCCTGCACTTTAACCAGGCCGTGGTGCACGTGTGGGGCAGTTCTCACCCCGCTGAGTCATTGCGAAGTGTCCCCTCTGTGCCAGAATCTGGGTTAGGAACTAAGAACCTCATGGGCTGAATTCCTTACAAGGAAGTAGTCTTGAAAAACAAAGGGCTAGTGTGATGGCGAAGGAACCCATCGCTGTGTCACGGGGCCAGCACGGAGGCGTCCCCACACCGACTTGGAGCTGGGGCTGCGGGGAAGGTGTTCTGGGGGTCACGTCCCAGAGCAGGGTGTGGAAGGGTGGGTAGGAATTGTCCAAGAGAAGAGTGTGGCCGCAGAAGCCCAAGCCGGGCCAGAGAGAGGGGACGGCAGCTGTGGAGACAAGGAGTCGGGACCCCCCTGCAGCCCATGGGTGCTCTTGGCGGTGTAGCTCGGCAGGAGCTGGGCACTCAAGAAGGGGAATATTCAGACACGACGCTGCGACCTTGGTGAGGAGGGGTCCCTTGGCATGGCTGACCATGGCCCATAGCTTTGGCTTTATCCTGGGGGCAGTGGGGAGCCAGGGCAGGGGGGAGGGCAGGGGAGAGACGTGGTCAGAGACCGCTTGGGGACAGAGGGCAGGATGGTTGGGGGAGGCCAGGCTAGAGGCTGAAGGATCTGTCACATGAACAACGCACGGATGCTCGGGGCTGATGAGGGGCCAGCCGTGCTGTGGCATGGGGCCGGGGGAGGGGGCTTTGGCTGGCACCGGCTCCCCTTGTCAGACAACTGTGCAGCCAGGGAAGGAGCAACTGGGCTTTAATGTGGGTCCCCCAGGCATCTTGGTTGAGGGACCAGAGTGGATGTTAGAGCCCTTGACGGCAGTCCTTTCAACACCTGGTGCGCAGGGCAAAGGGGCCACCTGACGTGGGGACAGCCGAGGTATTAGGTGGTTTCGTAAGTGGAGCATTGCTTCCCCCAAGGCCCTGGAAACCCAGGCAAAGTAGGCGGGCCACAGTTCAGGTCGAGTGGGAACGTGTGAGGACGATCAGATAAGCCAGGCAGGTGATGAGTGCCCTGGGGTGGTGGCTTTGCAAACAGCTCTCCCCAGCACCCAGGGGCAGGGGCAAAGAGTTTGCTCAGTCTCTGCCTTTTAAATGTGGGTGCCACACCCTTGCTCAGGCTTCACTCGCCCTCTGGATGAGAGGCGTGCTGAGCGTGGGTACTCGGTGGCTGCCTTTCTGGGCAGCATCCCTTCTTTTAGGCCGGCCACCTCTCCTGGAACCCCACTCGGGCGCCCCATTCGTGATCCGCTCTCTGCCCTTCCCCCTGCTGCTGGAGACGGAGCCGGGGCGGCCACCTGACTTCACCTGTGTCCTTCCTGCTGTCTCTGGACCAGAAGAGTTGGAATGGGTCACACTGGCGGGGCGGCCATGTCCACCCGGCAAGTGCACCAAGACGCAGAGGACAGAGGGATGAAGAGCAGCAGGGACCCCAGTCCTCGGGTGTCAGGGACACAGAGAGGCCCCCCACCCCTGTGTCCTTCTGTAGTAGCGGTGGTCTTCTCTCAGCCTGCCTGAGAAGGTCTCTCCGCTTGCAGCCCTGGAGGGCCAGCTACCGCACCGAGCTGCCATCATCATCACTAGAGTGACCCTGCACTCCACACTCAGTGTGCGTCCAAGGGACTGTGTCAGCTACCTGTTCCTGTGTCACCGACTGTCCCCACCATGGCACCTCCAGCAAGGGGGAACGTTTATTGCCTTGCACCCTTTCTGGGGGTCCGAAACCCGGGAGTGGCTTCGTGGGGCAGTTCTGGCAGTCTCAGGAGGCTGCGGCCAAGCGGTCTGCCACGGCCGCACCGTCCGAAGGCCGGCCTGGGGCCGGGCGGCGGCTGCCCAGCTCACTCCCTGACTGTCGACGTGCCTTTGGTCCTCACTCGCCGCTGTCTGGAGGCTTCAGGTCCTCACACTGGCCATCGCCATAGGACTGCAGCCTGCTTCAGTCCTGTGGAGGGGGGATGGGTGGGGGGGAGAGGGAAGACCCGCAGGTTGTGGGGGGCAGGGTGTGAATGGCCTTGTGGAGAGACGTCAGAGAAGGCCTATGGTGTTCTGGAACGCTGCTTGGGGTCCTCCCCGTGAGAGATGCAGCCGGTGAGGCGGGGGGGCCCTGACTGCTGTGGCTCAGCGTGCTGGGCGTTGTCCCCCGGAGGGAAAGGCCGGCGGTTCGATTCCCAGTCAGGGCACAGGCCTGGGTTGCAGGTTTGGTCCCCGGTTGGGGCGCGTGTGAGAAACAACTGATCGATGTTTCTCTCTCACAGCGACCTTTCTCTCCCTCTCTTCCTCCCTCCCTCTCCTCTTAAAAAACAAACAAGCAAACATGAGGAAGGAGGGGCCCGTGAAGGCCCCTACTCAGGGAGTGGGGAGGGGGATACCCCGGGGTCAGCAGGGAGCACAGAAGGTTTAGGAGGGGGGTGGCCCTGCCCGGTCGCTCTGAGATCCGTGTGCAGGGAATGGAGCTGATGCGGGCCAGGCGAGGGCTGGGAGGCCCTGCCGTCATTTCCTGTTCTCAGTGTGGAAACTGAGGCCGGGCTGAGGGCGGCGGCCTGTGGGGCTCACGGGGCAGGGGGTGTGGGCTGGGCTTTGAGCACCTGCCCTGCCCCCAACAGCACCGCGTCTGTGGCTGCTGGAATCAGGTCCCCCCAGAAGATACGTCCAGGTCCTAACTCCTGGTCCCTCATGGGTTTTGGGTGGGCTTGACACCCAGTGACGGGTGTCCCTAGAAGTGAAAGGAGAGGGAGGTCTCGGGCTCACGGAGGAGAGCAGGCCTCGTGGGGAAGGAGGCAGAGGTTGGAGGGAAGTGTCCACGGTGAAGCAACACGCAGGCCGGCCGCAGTCCCCAGGAACTGGGAGACAGGCGTGAGGGGGCGCGGCCCTGGGACACCTTGATCTAAGGCCCATGCCTCCAGGACTGGAGAGAATAAATTCCTGCTGTTTTGAGCCACCTGGTTCATGGTCACGTGGTACGGCAACCCCAGGATATTAAAACCCCGGCCCCACTGTTTTCCCGGAGGGCCACTCGCTGTTTCCAGCCACTCACCAAGCCTGGGATGACCCCGAGCACCAACCCCTGACCCCTCCTGTTCTTCCCAGGGAACTCCATGAGGCCGCCTGCCTCTCCAGGGCCCGACCTGAGCTCCTGCAGATGGCTTCAGACAGAGACATAAAGTGACAGAGAGAGAGAGAGACAGAGAGACAGAGAGGGAGAGTCAGGAAGCAGGAGGCAGAGACTCCCAGGCGTCGGTGCTCCCAAGGGTCTCCTGGAGCGCTGGAAACACGTCCCCGGGCCCCCAGGGGCCTCTGACCTAGAGGGTGGGAGGCGGGGCCAGGAATGGGCATATCACACAAGCTTCCTGACAGCCCGGGCTACCGAGTAGCACCATGCTGGGCGGAGGGGACAGCTTGCACTGAGGCTGGGCGCCAAGGCGGGTGGGACAGGAGTGTGGTCTAGGAAGCACTGGCCACCATGGGACGAAGGGCCTGATCTTTGAGAGCCTGGCGATGGAGTCACAGGTGGGAGACACCCGTCCAGGAGTGCCGGGACGTGTCCAGGGCCCAGATGCCAGCCCCAGGCTCTGCTTGTGGGAAGAGGAACCGTGAGTGGGCCAGGCAGGTGCAGGTCAGCACACGACTTGGGGGCCAAGTGGGTGAGGAGGGCCTGTGGGTCGAGGGTCTTGAGCATTGGGTTGGTGGCGGCTGCCAGGGGTCTAGAGAGGGGGACCCGTCTCCAGGCTGGGATTGCTGGCTCGCCAGTGTCAGTCCGTCAGCCAGGCTGGGTGTCCTTGAGCTTCGCAACACCTCCCAGCCAGCAGCTGTCGGCCCCCTGCTCCTGGCGAACTCCGAGGAAAGGGGTCCAGGCCGGGGCTGTCTGAAGGAGACAAAACAGGGACGAGCCACATCGAAACCCGTCAGTCAGGAGGCCTCGGAGGGCGCCTCCCTCCCGCTGAGACAGCTCACGGAAGGCGAGACCCCTCTGTCTGCCCCGCCGGCCACCCCCCGCCGAGCCCGGCGGAGCCCAGCCCGCTTGGCGCGGCTGGCAGGGCCCCGGTAAACAGACCTTCCCCAGCTGGTAGGAGCTGTTTTCTTTCCCCTCTAAGAGGTTTGTTCCTGGTCATAAATCCTGCGGGCCCGTCGGCTGGGCGAGGACGTGCGCCTCGGTAAACACTGTAGTTCAAAACGCGCTTCCTGGCTGAGAAAGGCGCCCTGACAATGGGGCCTTGTCCCGGGCAGCAGATCTGACAGCCACCGTCTTTGATTCCTTAACCTTGCTGCGGGCTTGGATGGGACCGGCCCCATTCTCGGGGTCCATCAAACGCGCATTTAAACGGCTTCATTAGCATCTCCCCCTGCTCCCGACCACTCCGCAGCGATTCCGACAGCCTCTGCGGCCGCCCGGCTTTCTATCTGGTGCGCATCTAAAACTCCTTGACAAAGTTCCTTTTAACATTTACCTCCTTTGTTCCGTCTTCGTCTTCTGTTGAGATCTTCAGTGGCCAATGGACTCCGCGATGACTTGGGGACAAACATCCCGTCTGGCCCAGACAGTAAATCTAGCCTCCATTCAGACGGGTTAAATGCGTGCTTTATGTCTATTGTCGCGGGCTCCGCAAAGCCCCTGCGTCTTTAAGGGTTTCCTGCAATAAATTAAACCCATCACACCGAGGTCCGGATCGAGGGAGGGGACGCCCTGGCTGCGGTGCCCACGGCCGGCGTCGGCCCTAGACGTGCAGGCTGGGCCCCGGGCCCCGAGCTCCCTGGACGGGGCAGGCCTCGTGCATGTCGGGAGTCTCGCTCCCCAGATGCAGGAAACCCAACTCAAAGTGGACTCGGTTGCAAAGCATCAGCTGGTGACAAGCAAGTCCTGGGTGGAGGGGCGGCTTGCTGGGGGCTCCCCAGGCCCCGGGGTCCTGGCTCTGTTCTCTCCCCCTCTCCAGGCTCCCTCCTAGAGGTTGAAAGATGGCCGGGGTCCCGTCAGGGTCAAGTGTAGAAGGACTGAGCCAGCCTTTCCCCTGCATTCCCTAGCGAGAGCTCAACGGCTGTGATTGGGTCACGTGACCCTCCCGACCAGGCACAGGCCAGGGCTGAGAGGCTCGGCCTGGGTGCAGTGCCTGCTGGAGGCCAGGGCAGTGAACCCATGCTTGGAGGGGACCCCGGGGTGGGGAACTGGGTGACGGTGACCGGGAGGGTGCATGGACGCTGCAGCCAGAACAACAGTCGCTCGCTGAGGCCCCTGGCTGTACGTGGCGTTGTGCTGCCTGCTTCAGTTTCTTTCTCTGTAATTTGCCCCTTTGCCCGCTGCTCACTCTTCTTATTGGTTTGTACACGTTCTTTGTACGTACTGGACCCACACCCTCGGTCTAGCACGTGCCGTGCGTGGCCTGTGCCTTTGCTCTGCCTGGGGCTGGTCTTTCCAATTTTCCCAGCCATCTTTTGTTACACTGAAGGTTTTAAACCTCTGACATAGTTACATTCATGGATCTTGTCTCCTTGTGCTTTTTCTGTTGGCTGAATACACCTCACCTCGGGGTCAGAGGGCACCTCCCTGGGCGTTATTTGAAAACCGTACACGTCACCTTTGCATACTCTGGCCCGCTCTTCACCTCACCATTCTCTGTGTGGCTGCCAGGCCGGGTCCAGCTGGGTCTTATTCTCCTGTGTAAAGCCGCTTGTCCCAGCTCCACATACGGAAGGCTCTCTCTTTTTCTCTTCCTCTTTTTTACAGATTTATTCTTGCATATTATTTCCGTACAACTTGGGTCTCCAATCTGTCTCCTGGGTCTGTTTACTCCAGCCCCAGGGCCACACGGTTTCAATGACAACGGCTTCTCTGCGGGTCCTCTCTCAGGAGGGACCCTCTTGCTCTCTCCTTCCTCCCTCCTCCTCTTCCTCCTCCACTGGCTTCCTTCGTAGGCTCCTTAGCACCCTGCTCTCCATTCACATTTCAGGACGATCTTGCCACGTTTCCCGAAGTAGCCTGTTAATATTCTAAGCTGCTCTGCCTTGAGTTCACAAATGGTTCGAGCAGAATAGTCTCCCTTGCACTGTTGGGCGCGTCTAGCCAGAGCTCCTCATCTCCGTGGGGCGCCTTTCTGGCTTTCCACGGAGACGGCGTGTCCTTTGCTACATTCATTCACTAGCAGATGCTCTTTTACATGTCATTTTTTAGGGTTATCGTTGATGAATAGGAATGTCATTGAATCTCTGATTTTCTTAGACGAAATAATTTGTCAGAGAGTAGGTATAGTTCGAGGTCAGCAGAGAAATGAAATTCCACATGATGCCCAATTTAAAATGACAACAACACAAAACCAGAACATAAAAGGCAGGGAGGAAGCACACAGGGCAAAATAAAACAGGAGGCACACCCACGTCCAACCATATTACAGTTGTATGTGCTGATAAGTTCAATACTCAGTTTGAGGCCGGGGGGAGAAGCGAGGCCCGAACCACGGCCGGGGAGAGACACGCCAGGTGGAGAGCAGCTGTGCTGACGCCGGAGCTGGGAGCGGCGCGCCGGGCCAGCGAGCGCAGAGAGGCCGAGGGGCTGTGTTAATGTCACACGAAACAGACTTCAAGCCACAGCGTGATAACAGGGGTGGAGGGGACACCCGTAATAACGGTGCATCCAGTGAACACCTATTCGGCAGCTGCACGGGACACTCACGGAACTCCTGAGCTCTGCTCTCCCCGTATGGTGGCAGTTTCTCCAGAGGGCGTGGTCCGAGGCGGAAGCCACAGGGTCCTCTAAGTCTGCTGTTGCCTCCAAAGTCACCGAGCGTCATCCTGAAATACCTGATGGGTGACACAGATCGGCCCTATCTGGGGGGTGGGGGTGGGGGTGGGGGCGGGGACCATTGTCACGTCTTGGACAACAGCCGCCCAGGGTTCGGTACCTGGAAAGAATCGTTTCATCTATTTTCTGGTTTTCTTTTCTATTCTTTCTGGGTGGTGGTGGACATGCCACCTTGAGGGTTCTCATCCCCTGAGAAACAGGGGTGACGGCACCCACTGCCTCCACCCTGGCCCGGAAGCCACCGTTCCGCTCTCTGTCTTTATGGTCTGACGGCTCTGGGCACCTGGCTCCTTTCTGTTTATCATGAACAGTGTGGGGACCCTGTGACGGAGCCTCTGGCTCTCGAGAGGGCGGGTCCCCAGTGTGGGGAGGCGGACGCACCCTCCCTGAGCCTACACCCCCCACCGGGTCCCCGTTCCTTATGTTTAGATTCGGATGCAGTCGGTCTGTCACTTTTTTCTTTATTTCCCGGTCTCGGCCCGCCAGCTGCACCTTTCACCCCAGGTCCTCGCCTGTCCCGTGGGCTGGGTCATCTCCACTCTGCTTACTGCCGGCTGTGCGTGCCTCGGTGTGCCCATCTGTGCCTTGTGTGTGGGTCCCCACGCAGACTTCTGAGGGCCGGGGGGCTCCGGTTGTGCGGCCCTGCACGTCGGGGGCAGAGTCCCATTCCCACCGTGCTGTTCCTGGCTCCAGGGTGGGCTCCCTTGTGGGCGGCTGGGACCTTCCGGGGGCCTGTGTCTGCCCGAGGGGAGTGTGTGAGCCCACGGAGCCCACAGGGCTGCAGCAACCTTGCCCGGTTTCTTGAATGCGGCTGCTTGACAGGGCGATTGTGTAACGTCGCTCCTCCCAAGGAAAGACGCCTGCCCCTTGGAGAAGGTGCGAGAGCTTCCCAGACGCTGCAGGGGCCCTGCTGGGTGAATTCGTTCGTTATTATTCCGTTCCCGGGGCTCTCGCGTTGGCCCGGGGCCCGGGGCCCAGACGCCCGCCCGCACGGGCTCGCCCAGACGCGGGGGACGGCGGGTTCCAGGTAGCGCCTGCTGTCCCGCAGAGTCAGAGGATGCCTCAAATGCAAGTGCCCTCCACCCTCGTCCCCTGCGCCCGGCACAAAGGCTCCGTTGTTGGCGGACGCGCTCGCTCTCCGGTGTCTAAACTTTTCCCTGCCGACGACACACAGGGTCACATCTGTCCACGCACAGCAGCCCCGGGCAGCCTGGGGCCTGGGTGAGCTGGCCCGCGCTCTCCGCCCTCTGCGGGCCATCACTGGCCCGCTGTCACCTCCACAAATGCACCCCCAGGACCAGAATGCCACCTGCGGTTCAGATTTCTGAGCGGGGCCATCAAAAAAACCGAAGCGGCCAGTTCCCGAGGCGTCCAGCGGGCAGCGCTGGCTGTGGCCTCCAGGAGTGGGTGTCGGGGCACAGCCGGGGTGAGCCATCACGGGCAGGACGGACGGGGGGTCTCCCAATTGCCAAGCCGCCGAATGACCCAGCACCCCTCTCGTTCTCCCCTGTGGGCCCCTCCCCCTTCACCCAGGCCCCGGGCAGCAGAGCAGGGCTCCACATTCATCGCCACCATCGCTGCCCGGGCGGCCCTCTGCCGGCCTCCTTGTCCCCCCACCCGGAGTCCTCGTCTGTAGATGATGGGGGGCGTGGGGGGCACTCCCGCTCGTCCATGCTGGGGCTCTGCGCATGCTGGGGGCCCGCACAGAGATTTCAGGGCATGCTGGGCCAGAGAGAGATTTAAGACTTGCCGTCCGCCTCCCCCAGTTACTTTCTTACGAGTTTAACAGAGTCCCTGGCCCGGGCACAGGAGTCCCTGCCCCAGGGAGATGGGCGGCGGGAGAGGTGTGTTAGAGAATCCCTGACAGGGGTCACTGAGGGGCCCTGGGCGTGGCGACAAGGGCTCACCCCTGGGGCTCTTCAGTGCCAGCTGTGTGCCTCGGTTTCCCTGAATGTGGAATGGCGGGGACACTCCTAGCCGCTGGCTGTGCGGATTGCGCCGGGGTCTGCGGGATGCCTGGAGCTGTGCCCGGCTAGCGCGCCCCCGTGCTCGTTGTCGGTACAGAGCTGTGTCTGCGCTGCTGCGGGCTGACGTCGCTGCGCCGCAGGCCAAGACGCACAGCGAGTGTGGGCCACGGGCGGGGACTTGTCCCTGGGGGTGGACGTGGGAGGAATGGGCCAGCGAGGGAGCCAATCCACGCTGGACCCTCGCTTGGGGTAGGTGGTCAGGAAGGCCAGGGGAGGGAGCCCCTCGGGATGCCCCCTGCTCTGGGGCCGTCCTGCCTCAGCCTTCCTTCCTTCCAGGGAAACCGGAGCTGTGGGTGTTTCGTCCACCCTGCAAGGCGATGCTGCGAATTCCAGGCGAGGCCATTGTTCCCGAGCACAGGTGGGGGTGACGCGTCCTGACAGCCGCAGGGACGGCCCCCGCAGACCTGCTGGCCTGGCCCGAGCCCGGGGCGGCCCTTGTGGGCGCGGGCGCGACAAGACGTCCTGTGAGTGCGCCCCACGGCCCTGCCCCTTCACGTGCTTCCAACCCCGGAGGCCTGGACGCACCTGGGAGCGGGCGGCCCGTTCACTAAACGCTCCGGCGAAGGTCGCGGTCAGCTGGGGACAGAGTGTGCACTGTCGGGGTGCCAGCTCAGGCTTTGTGCCCCGCCGGCTGCCCCGGACCACAGGAGCCCCTCGGGCTGACCCTCGTCCACACTGGGAGGGCGCTCACTCCCGCCGGGGCCGCTTGCCCCCTCCCTTCCTCCTTTCACAGCCGAGCTGGCCTGGCCCACCCCACCGTTTCTCCAAAACCTAATTGCCGCTCTGTGTGTGTGACGGGCACCAGCCCAGGGCCCGGCCTGCCAAGAACTTCCCCGTGTGAATACCTGCGCAGGGCATCTCCTGTGGGAACCGGGAGTCACACGGGACCTGGCGTGTGTCCCCAGCCTGTCTGGTGACATTAGGCAGATCAAAGCGCCATTGTCAAAAGTCACGTTCCCTTTGTTCCTTGGGGGGGCGGGCAGCGTCCGGGGGCAGCCCCTCCTTCGTGTGAGACTCTCCCAGGGGGGTGCTGACCCCCCGAGACAGGGATCCCCCAGGAGCCCCAGCTTCCTCCTAGAAGGTGAGGTTGCCTTTCTTGGGGCTGAGGCTGGGCACACCCTGAGAAAGAATGAGAGAGCGGGGGGCCGCCCGGCTCCCCCCGGGTGGCTTCCGAGGGACAAGCTCCTGCTTGGTCCGGCAGGTAGCTGCTCCGAGGGCGGGACCAAAGCCGAGAGCGCTCAGCGTGAGGCTGTCTGCCCGGTGGGTGGCAAGGAGGGGAGGCCTCTGCCCAGCCCCACTCAGGAGCGGACAGAGAGGGAGTTGGGCTTCGACAAGCCTGAACAGTGAGTGGCAAGTCCTCCCCAAGGACAGCTCCCCTCACTCCCCGGTCCTGCCACCGGGGTCCGAGATGGGGGCCGGTCAAACTATGCGACCCCCTGGGTGGCGGTTGGCGAGCTAGGAAGACCCTGCCCGCAGGTTCATAGGTCGGGGGTGCTGGCGGGCTGGGGCACGCGCTGCTCCAGGGAAGGGAGTGCCAAGGTGCGTTAGTCACCATCTCCAGCGCGTGAGTAGGGACGCGCTCAGCGTTGCTGCAAGAACAAAGAGGCCTCTACCTGCGGAGCTTCTTTTTCTCCTGCACAGGGTCCCCAGGGAAGGGGGCGGCCCCTCGGGGCCCCCACCCCGCTCGCAGGGGTTCTGTGATCCAGGCTGTTTTCATCCTGGTCCTTCCTCAGCAGGGACGCCGGCGCTTCCCGTTGCCTGGGCTCGGAAGTGACACGTCACTGTGACCGGCGTCTCGTCGTCTGGAGCTGCTCCTCTGCTCGGTGCCTCCCCCTCCGGGGTGCACAGGGACCCTGGAGGCAGGGAGGTCACTGTGATCTGGTGGGTAGAGGACATCTTCGCCGCCACACAGCATGCCACCCAGTCTTCCTCAGGCTCCTGGATGCGGCGGTGGCTTGAATCGGGCTGACCTAGGGAAGTGACCGGGACCGTCTGAGCGTCTTGTGCTGCGTGGGGCCTCCGCTGAAGAGCCCGGGAGAGATGAGAGAGGATGGCGTCCCCATGGGGGATGGCGCTGGGACCCTCCATTCTCACTCTCAACAAGCGTTTCCTGAGCACCTACTGTGTGCCGGGCAGGGGCCACTCCCCAGAAGAGGCAGTGGGAAAGCCTCCCAGTGGGGACAGCCGTCCAGCGAACAACCTCACCCCCCGTGTGATGTCACCTGTGGGCGGACAGGGGTGTTCAGGGAGCTCTCGGAGGGGGTGAGTCCTGGCTGGTCAGGAAAGGACCCTCTGAAGAAATGACAGCCTGGGCCTGACGGGGGGCTCCCCGCTCTGCGGCCCTGCAGGAGGCTCGATGTGACTGGAGGGAGCGAAGGTGGGAAGGCGAGGGACAGGGACGGGAGGCCAGATTGTGGCCGGGACACTGCAGGACCTTATCTCGGAGCCTTGCTGAGCGCCTGGCACAGGGTCAACTCCATGGGCCAGCGACAGTGCCATGGCCCAGGGCCCCACCCTCGGCAGGGCTGGCACTTGGTTCGGTGCTCTGGAGCTGCTGCCTTGAAATTCTTCATTGTTTCCAAATTAGGGGCCTTGTGTTTTCCTTTTGCCCCCGGCCCTGTGGGTCCTGCCCACCTCGCTGCTGCCCAGGAGCTCACACCCAGGCGGGGGCCAACTGGGAGCCCGGGCCGAGCCCCCTGCCCGTCCTCATGCAGGGAAGGGGGCTGGGGGGCTACGGAGCGCCCGGGACCTGCCCTCTCTGCTGGGCAGGGAGGCTTGGCAAGGGCCTGCCCCCCTCACAGATAATCACCAATTAGGAGCAGAATCATTTCACCTCCACATGGGCATCAGAGATGTGATTCTCGTGGAGCATGCTCCGTGGGTGGACAGAGTGCCTGGCAGAGATGGGATGTGGGCTTTTCAAGTCGGGACACCGCCGGTGCCTGGGCCACACTCCGGGAAGGACGGCTTCCCGGGGCCCGGGACGTCAGCAGGGCCCGATCGCTGGGAAGTGGGGGCCTCGCCAGCGCTCCCAGGTGCCAGGCCCCCCACCGGCTAGTCGGCAGGGCAGAAATCCGCGTCCCAGACCCCGTGGCCGCGTGACCAGAGCACCCGGGACAACTCCTGGCCTGAACGTGCTCACCTGCACGGCGAGCGTACCTCACCTGTCTCCAGGGGTGGGGGCTCTGCACCTGCTCTGGGAGGGCTTGGAGAGCCCCCCCAGCCCGAGGCCCTGGCTTCCTCCTGCAGTCTCTGGGGAGAAGACCGTGTTTGGGGATCCACGGAGGGCGCCCTGGAGAAACTGAGGGAACGAAGCAAGGAAGGAAAGTGAATGAGTGTGCTCCAGGGGGGCGCCCCGGCTCCAGGAGGCCCGGCGGGGGCCCTGCCCTGAGGCAAGGCTGCGGCTGGGAGGGAGGCGGGAATGTCGAGAGGAGGAGAAGGAGTTGTCGGGTGCTCAGGACGGAACACAAGTGGGCAGCGCCCGGGGGATTAGGAGAACGCCCAGCGGAAAGAGGCGTGGAGGGCCCTTCTCGAATCCGACGGGAAGCCAGATAGCGTGCGGAAGGAGCAGAACAGGCTCCCGAGATCAAAGGCCCTGCCGGGAGACTCGGGGGGGCGTTCAGGGTCCGGTCGGAGGGGTGCCCGGCAGCTGGGGAAGCAGGCCCGACAGTGCCCGCTCACAGCCTGCTCGGGGCCCCTCGAGCCCGGTCCTGCATTTGCCCGCCTCTGTGACAGCCCAGCCCTCCCAGATCCTGGCTAGGGGACAGCACAGCAGACAAAGGGGGGTGGGCAGAGGTCCCCTGAGGGGCAGGAGTGGACCCCGCCTGCTTAATTCCTTCCCCGGGGACAAAGTCACCTGTGCGGGCCTTTCTGGTGCCTCCCGAGGCCTTTGTCCCAGGCTGTGGGCCGCGGGCCCTGCTGGGCTCTGGGGCTTGTGCTGGGCGTCCAGGCCCTGGGAGGGTCTGCTGCTTGGCCTCGTGGGCGTGGGGGCCACGTAAACCTCCAAGCATCACCCACTGGGGTTGCCAGGAGCCTGTGCGTGCTACCTGGGGCTCCCCGAGCACCGCCCTCCGACCCCAGCCGCACACAGGAGCAGCCGGAGTACTGGGGCCTGGTGATTCAGGACTTTGGGAGCGCTCGGCAGTGTTTCCCAAAGAGGGTTCCGGGGAACTCGGGTCCCACACAACACTCCAGGAAAGGGTGTCTGAGGTCAGAGCAGTTTGAGAAGCTCCGCTCCCTCCCCTTGGAGGGTGTGGCGTCATCCTGGGACCCCCACGCAGCTTTGACCCCGTGGGCGTCCGTGCTCCCCTGTGTTAGACACAGTGGTGGCCTCCCTTCCCCACCCCTGGACTTGCAGTGGGCTCTTTCTGCATGGTGGGTCAGCTGCGGCCCCTGCTCCAGGTTTCAGGCACCGCCCCTCCCCCTGGGGACGGGGATGCTCCAGAACCCTCCGTGCTGGGCGGGGCAGGTGGGCGTCTGCTCCCCCGAACCTGGGAGCTGGGAAGGTACAAAGCTGGGCCGCCAAGAGCGGTGCGCTCTGCCCTGGCCAGTGCCCTTGAAGTGATTGGGGGCAGGGGGTGTCTCTCAGGCTGCCGGCTCCGGGGCAGGCCGGGGACAGGGGGGTCCCCCACCCTGCTGGGGCAGGAGAAGAGGTGAGAGGTCGGAGAGGACCCCTGGGCCCAGCAGAGCTGACCAGGCCTGATGAGGAAGGCCAAGCCACTAGGGGCCAGGCAGAGGGTTTTCCCAGACCTCAGCCTCAAGGCTGACCCCAGTCAGACCCCCAGAGCAGCGAGGAGCCCGTGGCCTGAGGGGCTGGGTGTGTGGGGGTGGGGCCAGGGGAGAGGCTCAGGGGGGTGGGAGTTAAGGAGCCAGGTGGGGTGCAAGGGGATTTGGGAAGGGCCGGGGGTCAAGGTGCTCTGGAGCTCAGCTTGGAACAC
>JAPYXV010000072.1:72650-110801 GCA_028533065.1 Trachops cirrhosus | reverse complement strand
CCTAAACAACAAAACAAAGAAACAAGTGAAATATAACAAAAGACACTGAAATAGAGGACAGGTAGTCAGTGACCAGAGTGGAGAGGGGAGAGAATTCCAGGGCAGAAGGGAAGGGTTTACAGGAACAAATATAGGGGACACATGGACTAAACTAGGGGTTTGGAAAGGGGAGGGAGGAGGGGAGAAATGGGTGGGTGGGCTGGAATGGGAATAAAGGACAGAAACTGTAATGAATAAACTAAAATAAAAAATTAAAAAAAATAAAAAGTGACGCTAAAATCAAGTATATGCAATATATGTTTTTAGTGTCATTTTTTTTCAGTTACAGTTGACATTCAATATTATTCTGTATTACTTTCAAGTACATGGCACAGTGGTTAGACAATCATATATGTTACAGAATGGACCTCAAATTATATCCAGTGCACCCAGCCCCCTACATAGTTCTCCCAATATTACTGACTGTCTTCCCTGTGCTGGACTGTACGTCCCTGTGACAGCTCTGTAACTGCCTGTCTGTGCTCTCAGCCCTTCACCTTCTCACCCAGCCCCCAACCCTCTCCCCTTTGGCCACCACCAGTCTGCTCTCTGTATTTATCAGCCTGTTTCTGCTTTTTGTTTTGCTTTGTTTATTTTGTTCTTGATATTCTACATATAAATTAATTATATGGTATCTGTCTTCCTCTGCCTGACTTATTTTCATCAGCCTAACCCCTGGGTCCACCTGCACTGTCACAAATGGTAAGACATACATAGTTGTGATTCATTTTTCTAATTTTATCAAGTCATATTTCCCCATTGCTGTTCCATTGGGGTTTTTCTCTGTGTATGTATGTGTGTTTAAACCAAGAGCACTTTCCATGTTTATTTGAAAATATCTCCATGTGCATTTTTTGTATATGTTATGGTCTAGTTCATAGAATAAATGTGCTACAAAAGTGTCTCAGCTCTTTAACAGGTATTCATTTAAGTGAGAACCACTGTAATTTGTTAGTCTCCTATGATAATTCAAGATGTTCCTCACATTCTGATTTAAAGGTTGAAAAGGATTGATTTGCATACATTTTCAGAGTTGAACATGCTGAGTACAGAATAAGATGTCTAATAACACATTCATTACATATCCTAGTTTTTAAGAGTCATTTTAAGTTAAAAATATTAACATCGTTCAAGATAATAACTATGTTAATTAACTGCTATTATTATCTGCTGTGGTTCAGGCACTTTGACTTTGTCGTGCAGTTTGCAAAGATACTTTTTTGATGACAAAGCTGCTATTGGGTCTACAAAAGAAGAAAATCCTTTCTTGAAATCTACTGTATCTCACATCAGTGGATCAAAGACTCCACAGTTTAATGCAGTGTTGCAGCGTCTCCTATGGAATGATGTTGTAAAAGTTCTACCTGTACTTTTTCTAGTCTATTTTAAGTGACTTGAAAAATGTGTAAAATGGTTCTAAGAAATTAATTGGTACATATATTAATGTTCTCCAAATGCATTTTGCAAACTCATCTCTAAATTATATATATACATATAATATAAATCTTTTCACCTTGTGAATCTGAAACAAATCATTAAGGAATTCCAGACTTCCACTTGCTGAGCTCTTTGCGATTACCATTTTATTTCTCTGTGAATTTGATTACTCTACATACCTCATAGAAGTGGCTCCATATAGTATTTATATTTTGGGCCTGCTGTATTTAATTTAGCATAACTTCTAAAGGTTCATCCAATTGTAATATTTGTCAAAATTTCCTTTTCGAAAGCTGAATAATAGCTCAGCATGGATGTCTGTGTCACATTCACTAACACACACTTTGGTTGCTTCCACCAATGATTGTTGTTATTATTAATTTTATTCTATATATATTGTTCTAAATATATTCCCCAATTGTTGATTATATTAGTTAGGATTTTGTTTTTACATTTAGGACCAGTTTATTTTGGAGAACACAATGAATTTACATGGCTCAAAGTGGAGTGTTTTATAGGTGGCTTACAGGATTACTTTATGAAAAATTAGACATTTGGTTAAACCTATTTCAAACTATTTTCATCTACTATTGAGAAAATGCTCTATACATATTGATTCCTAACCTTTGTAGTATGAACATATCAATTATTTTAGTTTTCTTAGTATGAAATTATTTTTTCAACTACTAATACTTTCAGAGAATAAGGTAACAAATTCCATGAGTTAAACAATAACTACTTATTCCCCCTTCCCACAGCTCCCGACCCCATTCCACAGGTTCTGAATACTTAGGTGCTTAACTGAAGAAGACATGATTTGGGGAGAGCAGGAAAAAGCTTATTCCATGCTTGTGACTTTCATCTTCTTGGTATTTGTGTATTCTTCTCACTAAAATTAAAATGGGACTACAGATTCATTGCCACAAAAATTCCCTATTATCAAATATTGTACTGCTTACAAATACTTGTTTATCCAATACCCAATGGACACTGTACTGTAGAATTATATTCCAATGAGAACTACATAAATCATCAGGTTAAAAGTCTTCTTTTATGTTTGGAAGACAAAAACCTTGTGAATCTGAATCTTTTGCAAATAAACAGATCTCAAGAATTGGTATATGGAGAAGGTAGTGGATAGGGCCCTTTGAGATAAGAAATCATGTCTCCATAAAAGAAATCCAGTTTCTTTCACATGATTTCAAAATATCTTTTTCCAACATGCAATTATCTGTTTATATTGCTACCCCATTTTGATGCTTCATTTTACTCACCAAACACTATTTCTTTAACTGTGGCATTTTAAGAAATATATGATATGCTAAGCCTCAGTATTATTTTCCAAACTTTATCTTAAACTACCTATTCTTTCCACTCAATGCCCAGTACTCTTCTGGAACACTATAATTTGTCTTATTTCCAGAACGTTTCATGAACACATGTTTATACTTTTGTCCTTTTCTCAATAAAGTGTTTCAGCCAAGAATAATCAGCCAAAATGTTCTCATTATTCAAAACCAACTTAATTGGTATCTCTTTGATGAATGTTTTTATTATCTTCATAATTAGTCTCATTCTATAATCTTTTGTATAGAAGCCTTTACCTTTTGCCTCATATGTTAGTTGCATGCAAATGTCTCATGGATTATAAACTTCCCAAGAGTATAAAATATATCCTCACTGTCTTTGTATCCTCACTATCTAATCCTTTCACATATAGAAGGTGCTTCAGATATTTTGATAAGTCCAGAAAACTGGCTATATAGAAGCACAATAAGCAACATTATAGAAAATGGTCATTCATTCGATATTGACCTAAGAACCTCAGAATTCAGATTTGTTTGTTCTCCCATTTATTCATGATGTTGCCCATTTGATACACTTGTTCTTATTTGTACTGGAGATGGATGCATCTGCATAGTCGAGACTAAACCTCACTACCAGCAGACTCATTTCGAAAGCCTGACCATTATCAAACTTTCTGACTTTGGATAACGTTCTCAACTTGATCATCACCCCGGACCAGCAGCCATCTATATGAAAGTGTACAGTTTTAGTCACTTTGTATCCTGCTTCTGGACCTTGCTTGATCCCAAGGGGAGACACTGCAGGCCAGCTTTACTTTGTTTTATAATTTCATTTTCATGCTTATGAAAAACAGCAAGCTGGTGTGGTGTAGTGAAATAACTGCACTGTATCCTAACAGAAGACACTACATACCTTCACCAGCTCTATAAACTTCAAATAACCCTACCCCTCTGGCCCACTTTGTTGCTTGGATAAGAGGTTTTGAGACTGAAACTGTTTCCCAATAGAACAGAATACCTACATGAAAAATGATTCTGGGGCCCTCACTGCGCAGCTTCCCTGGACCTGGAATAAGAGCAACAGTGTCTAATACGCATGTATACTTGATTTTATGTAAGAACTCTCATTAAAAGTAATTGGGTGATTACACCCAAAAACATCTCAGTGAAATTCCTCATTAAATTAAATATCAATGACAACAGCATCTGGTCCTGAATAAGATCACTGTGTTAAAAAGATACTCTCACCAGATATCTTTTGTAGATTTGTGTAGAGGATTAAAAATAAGGAAATGTAGCATTTCTGTTCAAAGTAGAATTTTGGAGTTTCTCCAATAAGTGAAGTCTCCTGAATACTTGGAACAATTCCATGGCCATTTTAAAGACACTGTAAGTTTAGTAATGATCCACAGTAACCATATATTGGAACTTTATAAGTGCATATGTGCTTTAAATGGATATATAAGTATTGTTTTACATTAATTATTCTTTTATGGAAGAGAAATTATTGGAAATAATTTTAATAGAAACATTTATAGACAAAAATTGCAGACAGATACTTTTTTCAAGAGAATTTTGGGATTTACCATTGAGTTATATTGGATTTAACAAAGAACTCTCCATGACTAAATATCTAGAAAATCTATGTGGAAATTAATAAATAATGATCCATAACCATATTTTTCATTAACCACCATTTTTCTGAGATTCAGATTATAGAGAATATCTTCTATATGCCTGACAAAACCCTAATAATGTAACATTACATTAGTTTCTGTGGAGGGAAATAGCTGTGTGAAGATTTGCTCTGAGAATATCTTTAAATGACCCTATGCTTTGGGCTCTTGATCAAGAATGAATGCCCACCAGGCATTTGGGAAGGTAAGAGTACTTCATGCTTATAAACACTGGACTTACTACCAACCTCTTTCCTCTACTTTCTGAATGGTTGGAATTCTCATAGAAATAAACAATGCATTCTTGTTTTGTTCATTGTGATAATATCTAGCCTCATGTTGGCTTGCTCCAGAGACTAACACAGGGCCATACATGGAGCAAGTAGGTAATGAACATTCATGTGAAGGGACAGAAGGGACTATAGCAGGGAAATTAGATTAATGGCACCAACAATTTATTAATACATCCCTCTTTTCCAGGAACTATATATTTACTTCACATTTATTATGTTATGTATTTTTCACAATAATCCTGAGGAGAACAAAAGGAATTGGGAATAAAAGTTGCCATTCCCCCGAAAAATGTAAGTGTGTGTGGTGACAGGTGTTAACTAAATTTTTTTGTGGTGATCATTTCATAATATATAAAAATATCCAATCATTATTTCATATACCTGATACCATATATATCTCAAAAAAGAGAAAGTTGTTTCTGAAATGAAATAATACTTTTATTAGCTGGAACCAAGTTAACAGCATGCATCAGCTATTACATAATTATTATCATTGTGTATTAAAAAAATGTCAAGAAAAGCAAAATCAGAAGACTGAGGGAAAGAAAATCATCTAAGTGGACTATTCTTTTCAGTCTACATTATACATCAGTATGATCTTAAATATTGTCACAATTTTTGGTGAAGTTTATTAATGAGTTAATATTCATTTATAGAATGCATTATATAATAATATCAATAATGATAAGCTGAAAAGTACAGAATATAATTGTTCCACCCATTTTTTCTCAAATCTTGTTTTTTTTTTTTTTAGAAGAAACTACTATTGGACATAATATATTTCAGGGAAGAACATCCTATGAGACAACATCATTCTAATTAAGCAGAAGTCTAATAGCACCAAGGCTAGGGTGGCCCACTATACACAAATGGCCGTCCATACATACACAGCAGACTTTAGTGAAATAGAGTAACAGTGAGAGCTGGTGCGAATGAAGTTTCCTTTCTACAGAAGTTGTGGCAACCTATTTTAAAGTCCTTTGAAGCCAGTAGGGGCAATTTAGGTCTCATGCAATGCATTCTGGTACAAATTAAAATGCACTAACACTGAGTTTCAGAAAACAGACAGTGTTTGCTCTAGAACATTAATGTTTTTCTTCTAAGAGAAATAGTTCAGTAAATCCCTGGGGGTTTAGTCATCACATCTCCATGCAAGGCCAACCTATTTAAGTCAGTATTTACTTGATCAATGTTTGAATCTTCTAGTTAGGTGTCTGAATGTAAAAAAAAAAAACCAAAAAGTTAAGTCACAGATTTGGAGAAAACTTTTGCAAAGTGCTTATATCCAGAATATAAAGAGAGCATACAACTCAATAATAAAAAGAAAAATAATTCAATACAAAATATGAAAAACACTTCAACAGATTCTTAAAGAACAAGATATGTCAATGTCCATATAAACAAATAAAAAGGTAGTCAATGAGTTTTTATAAACAGAAATTAAAAATATGGTAAGATACTAATAATTACTTACTAGAATGACAAACACTAAAAGCAAGCCAACCATCAACCAATGAATAAGGAAAAATGTTGTGTATCCCTACCAGGTACAGGAAAATGTCTGAATATGAAAACACGCAACAACATGGATGCATCTCAAAAACATCATGCTAAGTAAAAGAAGTCGAACACAAAAAACTATGCACAATATAACTCCTTTAATAGGAAATCTTAGAAAGGGAAAACTATTGTGGTAGAAAGCAGAATGCTGGTGCCTTAGCAGGAATAAAGGGAGGTGACTGAGAAAATACTTGCTAAGGTGAGAAAAACACTCTAGATTTTAATTGCGGTAGAGGGTTACATGATTGGATAAAACTAGAAAATTTCATCAAAGAATTCAGTTAAAACTGGTCAATTTTATTATATGAAAGTAAGGCCTCAATAAAGAAAATAGAGAATAATATCCAGGTAATTAACCTTTGATTATAGAATCAGTGGATTAAAAGACTGTAAAACTCAAGATATTTATTTCTGTTTTTATGCATCACCCACTAGACCATGTGGTTCCTCTCATTTTTTGAAGTGTTATTCCTTCATGAAATGTTCTTTGCAGTATTTCTGTAAAAAAAAAACTGTTAATGAATCCAAATCCACACAGCCAGCCAGAATGCTTTCATAATGTAAAATTGCCATAATTAATTTGGATTTCAAATTAACTACATTAATCTGACAACAGGTCTGCCTTAACACTAAGAGAAAAACAGACATTTTGTTTCTCGTATTATATTAATACAATAATATCAATGGGTGCCTTCTGAAAGCTGAAATCTTAGCAGCATTAGAAAGGTAGAACATATGTGAACACATTCACACTGTGAAATCTTTTTGTTAAAAAATATATATGTATATGTTACTGTTTTCATCCTGATTCAAAATAACCCCCAATCCAACTTTCCTCATTTTATGTTAAAAGCAGAATAAGGCTTTCTTTTAAAGAAATTCTGACAACTTTCTCAAAGAAAGTGTCATGAGCAACGGAGCATCCCTGAAAGGGGTCACTCACATGTTGGTGTCTCTCCACAATGCCAAGTTTGTTAGGGAGACTTCATTAATAGGCTAACAGAGTCTCACCCAGGTGACACACAGAGGGGGCGGCGCTTACAGGAGAAGCGAGCAGAGCCAGCATAGGGCTCTGAGTCAGGACCACTGGCAGCACCTACAGGTGGAGAGGTCGGTGTGGGCCTCAAGCTAGGCGGCTGCAGTGTTGCCCGCTGTGGGGTGGAAGTCCAGCAGGGCTCCAGGTGTGACCCGTGGTACCACCAGACCCCAGCTTAGGCGGTTGGATCTCTGAGTTCTAGCCCACAAGAGTAGAGGTACCATTCATAAAGACATCCAGAGTCTTTATCCAAGTGTCCGGACTTGTGGTTTCTGGAGTTTCTTTTACACCCCATTACCTCACTCTTGACACAGCACTTGACCTAAGTGTCATGGCTGACAGTGACTCTATATTGGATTATCAAAAGTGTCCAAAAAGTCTGCTCTGCTCTTGCTCTATATAGAGGATTTGTTTAAGGTGTGAATCCAACAATAGCAAAGAGATATAGCAGAAGCAATAATTTATACAAACTCAGAACAATAAATGAAAGCTAAGTCTTAAACTAGCAGACAAGAAAGCCAAGAAACAATGAAATTTTTATTGGTGGTAACCAAAAAGACTCAGAAATTGGTGTTGCTGGTTCCTTTAGGACTGGAGGAAGTCAAGTGTGAAGAACAACAAAAAAAAAGCCTAAATTTTTTCTTTTAAAAAGGTCACTTGGTCTCCTATTCTCATTTGGCCTTGCAACCTTCCTTCCCCAAAAATCCAGATTGATTTTTGAAAACTTAAAAACAGAATTTCTGGGCTGGGGAACACAGAACAGGAAAAAAAAAGAAAGACAGGATTTTTCATACCAAAAACAAAGTGGTTTAATGAAAATTTACATATTAAAGTTTATTTTCTTCAGCTTTCTTCTCTCATTGAGCCTACAAACTTGGCCTTCAGGGATCTACTTGGCCTCTGGGAAAAAGGGCTGCTCTAAGAGAACATACTGAAATATATTAATACTGTGGGTTCCTGAGGGAGACCACCATACAGTGAAAATGCCATTGGTGTGCACAGAGCTTCCACGTAGAAATTTTCAAGCCCAACTTTTAATAATATTGCAGTAAGTCATAAGGCTCCAGGAAGAGTCTCTTCAAGGTGGTGGAATTGATAGAATTCCTAATGTGTTTACCCTTGGACAGAGTTTGGAGTTGAATTAATGAAGTCCATAGAAAACAAACCAATGAAGGAGAAAACCAAGACTATTCTTTTAAAAAAAAATTTAATCTTCACCCGAGGACATGCTTATTGATTTTAGACTATTCTTAATGCTAGCATGAACAAAATATTGCACAGGATAGAAAAAGTAATAATAATGGTTAAATCATTGATTTTGCAGAGTTAAAATAATGTGAACACTGAGTATTGTTCTAACTAAAATTATAATACAACTCTTTGGAAAATGATAGAGAGAAGTGAATTGAGGTGGGGAAAGTATATAAAGGGCCGAATTTACATCAGTTTATAATTCCTAAAAGTTTTAAATCAACAGAAACAAAGTACCAGTACAAATACCTTAGGAATCTGAAACGAAACCAGAACAATGAGCAAAAGATGTTGTTGGAAATGAATGGATGTGTCTGAAAAACAGGATATGGAATGGGGACTTGTAGACTCTCAACTTATGCATGTGTGACTAGGGTAGTTTTTTTCAAATAGATAGATATGTTGCTATCTAGCTCTGGCTGGAGTGTCTCATTGGATGGAGCACCCGCCTGCAAACCGAAGGGTCACTGGTTCGATCCCCAGTCAGGGCACATGCCTAGGTTGCGGGCCAGTTCCCCAGTAGGGGGCATGCAAGAGGCAATTACACCTTGATGTTTCTCTCCCTTGCTTTCTCCCTCCCTCCCATTCTGTCTAAACATAAATAAATAAAATATTTTTATAAAGGTATGTTGCTACCTTAAGGTTGGGAAATATTTCAAGATTGTAAACATATTAGGTCTCACTGATATGAAATAACATGTTTCCTCTACAGGTAACAAAGAATCTGTAAATTAGGCACATTGTTGGCCAACTGCACATTGTTAAAAGCAACAAAGCTCAACTATCACTGTGAGAAAATTGATGGCAAAGATCTGTGGAACTATTAAACTTGTACATTTGCCCTGTTTCCACTTCCAGACACACTTCCAACTTCTTTGAGAATCAATAGGCCTCTCCCACTTAAGATGTGTTCAAAATAATTTTACCTTAAAAGCTTTCCTTGATTCACCTTACTCCACAATAAACACCTGTTCCTTTATTGTCTTTCAGCACATAGGTTGTGCATTCAGCACTCTTTCCCATTTAACATATTACTTCACTCTTAGCTGAAGATACTGGTTGCATTTATACCTCATCATCTCTAAATAGGTAACTCTGTGAGAATAGGGTTCTGCCTCATTCCCCATTATACTTACTAATCCTGTGATAAGCTAAAACAACACAATTTATTTCTGAAAATGTATGAGGGAAATTTAGTAAATTCATCTTTAATGTTAATGTTAGAGTACCAGCAAGCCTCCCCACAACAGGGATCATATCAAGCATTTTATCATTCAATAATATGTCTTCCTTCTTCATTATTGTCTATGTTGCAGGTGGCAAACACAATACCCATGGGCCAAATCCGGCCCTCCCCCTTGTTTTATCCAGCCCGGCACCTTGTTTCTACCCGGCAGCTCCTTGCCTCTAGTTAAGGAGTAGTTACATTTATACAGTGGTAAAATCACATTCAGCCCTTTTGAAGACACCTGCAAGGCTGATGTGGCCCCCAGTGAAAATGAATTTGACACCCCTGGTCTAGATGGTATCACCACATTATTATTTCAAGGCCATGTCCTTGGGCAGCTGCTGAACTAGAGGACCAATATAGGGTTAAGAGTTGAGAACACAATAACAAATGAGCTAAATATGGTCAACAGGCTAGCAGTCTCATGTGGAATCAGATAAACATGAAATTACAAGGTCTTGTGATGAGAGAAAGAGAAGATGAAAGGAATTCTCTGACACCAGATGAGGCAAAAGATGTAGATTCTGATCCACACAATCATGCTCGAATTACGAACCACCCTGAACCTACTTATAGAAATATAGCTTTTAAACAAAAGGCAATCAGCTTATTTTGGTGCTCTCTGTCAATAGGTCAGTGCTTCCTGGCATAACAAGTAATTTCATTTGCCTGTATATTTATGAAGCACCTACCATCCCAGGATGGTTGGTCACTCTATTCCACCCAAGATTAAAAGTGTTTTCTAGCCCATGAAGGTGTACATATCCATAAAACGAAATTGTAATCAACAAATATTTCATCAACAAAATATCTGAGGGACAATAACAGAGCATACATATATGAATAACAAAATAGCAACCTGGTAGCACTTCTGCACAATGTACAGGAAATGATTGAGCTTTTTACTGTGAAGTAAACTTTGCAATCTTTGGTTGTGATCAAAATGGGAATTCATCAAAAAGCCCATTTGATATTGCACAGGTCACAATTGTGGCAGGTTAGTTTGTTAATTAAAACAAACATAAAAGGAGGAAAATAGCTTGCAACTACGCTGTTCATTAATGAATCAACACTCGTATGCTCTATAATTGATCTATGTTGCTACACATATGAGAGCAGCTCTCTCATCCCTGTTGCTCATTCAATTAACCATCTACCCTTTTTGCTGATAACGAAATCCTATTACATGTATTTTCTACACAAGGAAAAAATTCCAGGCAGTGAAATTAAACCAGTGGGAAAATAAGCAGTGAATACATATAAGCAGTAAACATAACCTACAAGGGGTTATTATGCACTGCCTTTAAAACATGCATTGAGAGGAGAAATATGTTTTTCTTATTCGCTCTTTCATATCAAAAATAAGGGAAAGAAGTAAAAAGTGTTAACTCAAAACTAATGTCAAAACGCATTTTATTTCTTATTCTTTCTGTAGCTTGCTAGAGTTTGTTTTCCAATGGAATTTCTTGGAAACTTTTACTAGCATCTTATGCAATCTGGGAAACTTGGATCTTATTCTTTTCCATCTTCAAATGTACAGATTTTCACAAATGCTTCTAATTTGATATTCTCATCTTAGCCTGCTTACCAATGTAACAACTGTCTCTCACATCAGCCTATAATTTGAGTGATTTTAACTAGAGTAATGAGCTATTCTTTGAAACTATATTCGATTAAACTGTCTAATATTAAAAATAATTGATTCCATCTAAAACTTACATGTATTGGAAAATTAAAATGGATGGCAATAATGGAAACTTATTGCTTACCTTTTCTAAGGAAAAGTTTAAA
Organism: Trachops cirrhosus; assembly: GCA_028533065.1. Classification (NCBI taxonomy): domain Eukaryota; kingdom Metazoa; phylum Chordata; class Mammalia; order Chiroptera; family Phyllostomidae; genus Trachops; species Trachops cirrhosus. The sequence goes on along the minus strand of JAPYXV010000072.1, from coordinate 99,183 downwards.
ATTAAGGCCATTAATTCTAAAATCTAGGAAGAAGCTGAGAATTAACAATTAATAACAGAAAAGTAGCACTATTTACTGATCCTCATTTAGTAAAGAAATAATTTTATATTCAACTTATGCCAAATTGTTAAAAGTACCTTTCACAACATCATAAATCATAAAGTGCTACAAAATTGGAAGACTTTGGAGTGGTACAATATTTTCTAAACTGATGTCATTATTCATCCCTATGTAACAGTGAATTTTGTAGTTATTAGCATGTACATAGTATATCATCTTAATATTTTAATGATTGTAATCACAGTACAGTTATGTGATGAAAATGGCATATTTAATTACAAATCATGCAATCTGTTCCCTTGTTGGTCTTAAGGGATAATTACTATGCTGTAACTTCCTAAAATATTGGAAATTAAAAAGATGACAGATTCTGTGTGCTCTGTCAATATCTTAGCATCAGGTACCCAGTCTATATAACCCTCTTGGGGAGTGGAAAGTTCTGGAATTACCAATCTTATCAGATAACAAATAACTATCAAGAATTTCACCTACTTGCTGAGAGTTAAAACTATCAGTAGAGGAGAATGAAACAGTTTCCAGCTATTAACATACAGTAATAATGAATCTCAGTGGTTCTCAACATCACCATTGTTTCCATTCTTTCTCAAATCTCAGGGAACTGTTTCCCGGGGCCTTATCTCATTTTGCATTGGGCTGCCAGCTTTTATCTTATCTAAGCAGAAAATACCGTTCAAATGATCATATGGAAAATAATATTACTTTAATATATGATAACCGTAAAAGGAATGAACAGTCAACGAACAGGAAATGTGTGGCAACAATATGAGAAAAGACATACTGGCATGAGAGTCTGAAAAACAACAAATTAAAATGTCACTTGACTCTCCACTATGCTCTCTCTCCATCATTACGTTTTTCCCCTGAATTATACTCATGAATTGTGCATGTCTATGGAATTCAAAGTAAATCAGGGAGTAGGCTGAGATTCTGCCCTAACTATAGCACTTACGTGGTTTATAAAGCACTTTCATATATATTGTTCCAGCTCAGCCTCACAACATTATTTTGAGGCAAATAATATTACACTGAAATAATATTGCCCTTTTAGTATCATTTGTTACTATTCATAGTTGTGTGCTATATTATTTTACATTATTATTATAAATTTACTGAGGAGGAAGTTCAGGTTGGCAGTTGAAAATTCAGTGCTCCTTTCAATGCAAATGCATAACTGTTATTTTATGCTAGAAATATTCAATAAGTTTGTTCTAGAGGTCAAAGTGATAACATCAATGTGTAGAGCAATAATTTCTGTTGAACAAATACAATAATAGCAGGAAAATAAATGTGCTTCGGTAATGGTTTTTTTATATTTTTTAAAAGTTTTTACTTATACATTTATTTTTAGAGGGGGGAAGGGAGGAAGAAAGAGAGGGAGAGAAACATCAGTGTTCAGTTGCCTCTCATGTGCCCCCTACTGGCAACCTAGCCTGCAACCCAGGCATGTGCCCTGACTGGGAATCGAACCAGTGACCCTTTGGTTCACAGGCCCACACTCAATCCACTGAGACACACCAGCCAGGGCTGCTTCCGAAATGTTTAATTAGGGATTTCAAACTGTCCAGTGATCTCTTCAAGTTTCAGGGTTTGAAATGCCATCAATATGCTGACCACTGACACATTTGCATACTGCCTGGGCTCATTTATAAGATTTGTAGTCCTGTCCACATCACCTGCTGATCTGCATTTGAACACCCAAAAGTTATCACAAACTGAATAGTCCAAAACAATCAACTGACTCCCTCCTCTCCCCTGAACCAGGAAGGATTGAAAAATCTAATACACCAATCAACAGTGTGGAAATTGAAACAACCATCAAAACCCCCCAAAAAAATAACAGTGCAGGACTAGATGGCTTCACTAGTGAATTCTACCAAACTTTCTAAGAAGATTTGATACCTATCCTTCTCAAACTCTTCCAAAAAATTGAAGAAGAGGTAATAATTCCTAACACATTTCATAAGGCCAATGCATCCCTGATACAAAACCTAGCAAAGATAACATGCACACATACACACACCCCTACGATATGACCCTGATACCAAAACCGGGGAAGAATAACACACACAAAAATAACTACAGACCAGTATCTCCGATGAATACGGATGCAAAAATCCTAAATAAAATACTAGCAAAGTGAGTACAACAACACATTAAAAAATATTATATCACGATCTAGTGGGGTTCATTCCAGGGGCACAAGGATGGTTCAACATAGGCAAATTGATCAATGCAATGCATCACATTCACAAAACAGAGGATAAAAATCATATGATCTTATCAATAGATGCAGAAAATCAATTGATAAGATACAACATCCATTTATCATTAAAATAGTCAATAAAATGGATAGAAGAGGAAAGTACCTTCACATAGTAAAGGCCATAGATGACAAACCCTCAGCCAATATCATACTTGGTGAAAACCTGAAAGCTTTTGCTCTAAGATCAGGAATAAGACAAGGATGCCCACTCTCACCACTCTTATTCAGCATAGGTTTGGAAGTCCTACCCAGAGCAATCAAGCAAGAGAAAGAAAGAAAGGGAATCCAAATTGGGAATGAAGAGGTAAAATTGTCACTTTTTTCAGATGACATGATTATTTATATAGGAAACCCTAAAGGTTCCATCAAAAAACTACTATAAATAAGACACAAATACAGTAAAATTGCATGATACAAACTCAATGTACAAAAATCCATTATATTCCTATACTAAAAATGAAATTTTAGAAAAAGAAATGATCAGTAGAAAAATAAATGAAATTTTTTTTCATAATTACAACAGAAAATGAAACACATAGAAATAAACTTAACAAAAGATGAGAAGGACATATACACTGAAAATCTAGAACATGATTAAAAGAGACTGATTTGGCCCTGGCTGGTGCAGCTCAGTGGATTGAGTGCTGGCCTGTTAACCAAAGGCTTGCCAGTTTGACTCCCAGTCAGGGCACATACCTGGGTTGTGGGCCAGGTCCCTAGTAAGGGGCACTCAAGAGTCAACCACACATTGATGTTTCTCTTCCTCTTTTTCTCCCTCCCTTCCCCTCTCTCTAAAAATAAATAAACTAAATCTTTAACAAATAAGAGACTGACTTGTGTTTCTAAGAGACAACAATGACAGTATATTTTCAAAAAATATATTTGCCAACAATTCAGCTATCAATGTTATATTGGCAATAATATTACTAGGAATCACTTTAATAGAGAAATTAAAACAAAATTCACTTTTAATGTAATTATGTTAAAAATAATGTTAAGTAATTAAAAGAATCAAACTGAGAAGATATTATATCACATCCTTGTTTATTTTCCTAAATACTGTATACATATAAAGATCCTTAATAGTTAAAGTAAATGTCTTACACCATATATTTTCTTTAGGAAAAGTTAATGTTTTATCCACTTTGTGTTTGATAAAATCTTACTATTATACATGTGGAATTTTGATTGATTCCTACAAAGGTATCAGGGATCCCAGCACAAAACAGGGAGATTATTACTGGAGAGAAAGATCTCAGAGTTCATTCAGCTCCGAATGCCAAAGAATTTCAAGAAGTCATTCATCTGGGCTGACTCCTCTCTGGAGGCTCAGAGGCTCAGCGTGGGGGTGGTCTGAACGCACAGCTCTGTTGCCCTCTCCAGATCACTTCCAGATTTATGAGCTCGTGGAATGCCTTAAGGCCATTTCTTTTCCAGACTAAGATAAACCAGATTCATGCTGGAAGGAAAGCAGCTTGCTGAACACTGCTTTTGTTTCTATTTTCAGTGAAGCTGAACAATTCAGAATTATCTTGACGAATGCAAAGGTACTAAGGTCAATCCTTCCTAAGGTATCACTGTGATACACAAACTCTGCCACACACTACTGAAAGGTCTCCGTTTGAACGTGGTAGAATGCCTTGAAACATGCTCACCCAGGCAATTATCTTGAAAATTATTAGGGCCTATTGTGATTCCAAACAATACAGCTTTCCTTTTTCTCCCTCTGAATTGCATGTGTTCAAAGGGTAGCCTATAGAGATAGACTTGTCCTCCTCTAAAATATTTGGAGAGCGGAAGCTATGTCTCAGGTGAACTCATGCTCTTTCATCCCAGTCACATCAGAATTCTAACTCTTCACTCCTTGAACTTGTACTCTAGTAGACTGAGGTGGAAACACCCTGACATTTTGCTTGATGAAAATATTAATTAACTGTGACCCTGGCTGGATAGCTGAGTTTATTGGAGTATCATTCTGATATGCCAAGGTTGTGAGTTCAATCCCCAGTCAGGGCACATATAGGAGTCAACCAATGAATGCATAGATAGGTGGAACAAGTTGATGGTTCTCTCTCTCTGTCACCTTTCTTCTCAAAAAATAAAAATTTTAAAAAGGATTTCAATTGTGGCTATGTATACAATCTACTCACTTATTTCAAGAGAAGTGGTGTGAAATTTCATCTCAAAAATTACTCAGTGTTTTTTATTAAAACACTAAAACAGCACTCCTCCATCTCCGTAGTATAGATATAATTCAATGGAAACAAATACCAGTACCACTAACATAGTACAATAAAACAGTTATGTTATTTTTATGAAAATGGAAAATTCTCATTGCTTAGTTTTTTTAAAAATACCACATCAAAAATGTTAAACACTATCTCTGTTGAGCAAATGCCTAATGAATTCAAAATAATTATATTATTCTAAGAATCCTAGTAAGCTGTGTAAAGTTTATGTTTTAAATCTGTGATTTCTTAGCTTAAGAAAGGTCTTTCTGGCATAACTAAATAAATATATTTAGAGTTAATAGTCTTCACTATATAAACTTAAGATCTGAGAATCATATGTATATATACACACACGCACATACACTTAAGAGCAGAACAAAAATGCATTAAAATTTGTTCACTATTACTAATTCCTCATCATTTATAATTTTGCATCATTCCATATGATTTAATTTTTAAAAATATTTGACTCAAATAGGAAAGATCACAGCTGACTTCTACCCACTATGTTTACTCTACAATAGTTGTTTGTGAGTATTTTCCATTCCTCTGGTATTGTCAGCATCCTTGATATCTATTTCTAATATAGATGCATTTTTTAAATTGTAGTAAAAGGCATGTCACATTAAATTTTTCATCTTAACCATTTTTAAATGTACAGCTTAGTGATGAGTATATTCAAATTGTTGCACAACAGAAGTCTAGAAATTTTCATCTTACAAAATTGAATTTGATAACTATTTTGTATCCCATGAATATTTTTCACTATACAAGGGGAATATTTCAGTTCCATTCAACTGCATTTTAAGAATTAAATTTATGATGGTCAACTGTTAGTTATACCTCAATCCAGCCTTCCCTTAACACAAAATGACATGAGTTTATAAAATGGCAGAAATTAATTAAACATAAGTTATCTGTAATTGTTGGGGGGACTAAGTAAAAGGACTACTCTTACTTTTGAGTTTGTCCTACACTGAACTACTCAGAGCCTACAAAATAAGTCAAAATGTTCTGTGGTTCCAACTATTTGTAAGCATTGAATTATGCCAGCACTTCACATGAAAGCAGATATATAATAGAATTTTAAAAAGTAATAAAAATAAAAAATAATTTTAAGAGCAGCTATAACATCACTGCCCAGGCTACATTTCATACAAATCATTTTCTTTCCATGGGTATAAGTCGCCCCTTTCATCTATGCATTCTGTTTTGCAGCATGTTTGGGAAGCAGTTAGTTTACCAAAGAAACTTTCACTGCTTTTGTTTCATCTACTAACTTTTCTTTTGTTGAATAATGTTCTAATGACTTCTGTTCTAGGTTGAAATATTCCAATGTCTGATTGTATCTCTCCTTTAATAGCCTGTTATCGCTACAATAACCATCTTCCAAACTGTTACACATTTACTCTTGACACACTGTTCCGTTCTGCTGGTTTAACCACAAATGAGAGCTAGGGTGTCCATCCACAATGCAGCTCATCTTGGGGGCTCTCTTGACTCACCTTACCTTGAAGACTTGAGGAAAATTAAAAATAGATAAAAACAGACTTTAATCCCATTTGAATTCATCTCACAAAAAAAAGCCATCAGTCAGAAAAGTATGTGTTATCAAATGCATTCTATCTGGATCTTAGAAGAACCATGACTTTGTCAACTTCTAAATGGAATGATTCTAACACTTATAACTAGCCAAGACAATGATGTAACCGAACTCCAGACATTGATGTAGGGTCCCTATGAGATTTTGGACAGTCATTCTGGTCATCTGTATCTAATGAATTAACTCAGGTACTGGCACATATGTTGGGGGGGTGGCAGAGGGTTAGGGCATTTGCCACAATTGCTGACTGAGGCTGTGGCAGGGTACTTCATTATAAAGTGGACATATTGTACCTGCATGGATTAATAAAACTTATGTCCCACCCCACTGATCTACACAAAAGACATTTTATTTGAAAAGTTTTACATTATTATTCCAACTGGATTGCCATATTGAAAGCACAGTGAACAAATGACTTGTCAGGGGATTCTGATTCCTGGATCAGGTTAATTTCATTCTCCCCAAATCATCGATTACATTTGATAAAGCAAATGCTGATTTTTAGAGTCAATGTAAGGATCTTAAAGATTTGTAAAATAAGTAATATAGCACATGCTGGGAGAAAAACCAAAACGTATAATAAAAGGAACCTTGTCTGAAAGTTATAAAAGCTAGGTGAACAAAAAAGCATAATTGTGTAAAATAAAACCTCCTAGAAGGCAGTGTTTCATTCAGTGCTAGGCTGTGAGGCATGTTATACAAGAACTGGGGGGATGAGGTACCATGAAGAACTACAAAGATGCTGCAGAAAAGCTGGGACTTAGTCTTTACCGGGCAATGAAGGGAAAATGTATTCTGAAGAAATGAAAGTTTGGGGTTAATGAAAACGTCATTTTATCTAACTAGAGCAGAGGGTTTTCAGTGGTCACAGTGAGAGGTAAGATGGGTAGGTTAGTGAGCCAAGGGCTTTGAATGCTATGCTGAGGAATGTGGTCTGCATTTCATAAGTGATAAAGCAAATGAATACCATCATGCCCCCGCCTAATGACATTTTTGGTCAACAATGGACTGATTATATGACGGTGGTCCCACAAGACCATAATGCAGCTAAAAAATTCCCATCATTCCTATTGTCTAGGGACATCATAGCCATTGTAATGTAGCACAAGTCATGGCTCATGTGTCTGTGGAAATGCTAAGGTAAAACAACCTATGGCATTACCGCTCACATAACAATCTAACACATACAATTATGTACAATGTGTGTTGCATGCTAATGATAACGACTGATATTGGCTTATGTATTTACTCTACTATTCTTTACATAATTATTTTAGAGCATAATCTTTTTATAATTAAATAATAAAGATTTCTGTAAAGCAGTATGTTTTGTCATGCCAGCAGCAGCCTCATACATCTCGTGTTTACCATGACTCTGGGTAGCATCATTTTTCTCTTGGGCTTGATTTAATCTCCTGCTGTTTTGCTCATCAAGGCCCTTAAATGTACAAAATCCACTGCTAATGTCACCACTAAGAGGCCACATGCAGTCACGGACATGGAAATGAAATTGAAAGTGATTAAGTGCTGCAAAGGTGGAAAATCAATGACAGCTTTTGTTCCCTGGTCAGGTGTGTCCTGTTGCACCACAGCTACAGTTTTGAATAAGAATGAAAACCCAGAAGTTCTTAAAAGATCTGCGTCATTGAAGTCAACAAAACTAACAAAACTTCAAGAAGAGTCTCTATCAGACATGGAGAAACTTCTAATGACCTGGATTGAAGACCAGACACAGAAGTATACCTCTCTTGGCGGTGGGATTATTACAGCCAAAGAAAAAGGTTTTACTGTGTGTGTGATGGGGAAAGAAAAGACTAGACTACACTGAGATGTTGAATGTACTGCTAGCTATGGGTGGCATATGATTCCACAGCCGTTGCTCAGTATATAATGCGAGTCTGTGAGTCCTGGTGTGAAGGCAGCCAAACATGTTTGGAAACTCAAGATACACTGACTGTGGAGGGAATGTACCTGCCAAAGCAAATGTTCCACATGGATGAAACCCCTATTCTGGAAACAAATGTCTCTAAGGACTTTCATCCATTAGGAGACCAGTCAATGCCAGCTTTCAGGGCTTTTAAGGACAGGGTGACAGCCTTGCTTGGAGCCAATGTGGCTTCTCCAATAAGTCCTCCTGAAGAGCAATACCAGTGAAATGAGGAAATGCCAATTGGAACATAGCATACCTTTCGAGATATGGATTGTTGTAGATAATGCTCCCAAACATCTTTCCTTGGCAATCTTCATCCCAATATCAAAGTGGTATTTCTCCCACCAAACAACAAGTCTCTCATCCAACTGAGGGAGGCAGTGATGCAATTATGGAAACATTGCAACACCTAGCATTGCATCCTGGGGGTGATGTCACCAGTAAGTTTATGAGTGGCATCTGGAAAAAGACACTCAAGAGGTCTGTCAATTACTTCAAAGGATTTACCAAAGATGAGAAGGCTGCAAACATCAAGGAGGCTGTGGTCGATATAGCAAACCACTGTGAGCTGGACATCAAAGAGGACAACAGTGAGGAGTTCCTGAAGGTGGGTCCTGAGGAGCTGACTGATGAGGCATTGTTGGAACCAGAGGAGGAACGAAGCAGCAAGATGAAAGGGAAATAGAGGACAAGAAAAAGAACCTCCTGAGAAAATCCACACTGAAGGGATTAACAAAGGTTTTTGCAGACCTCAACAAGCTCCTTAGAAAGTTTGAACACATGGAGCCCAATATCAAAAGATTTTTATTAGTAGAATTCTTCAGAGTGTATTATTGGCTTGCAAGAAAATGTGTGATGAATAAAAAAAGAGCTAACCACCATGGATATATCTGTAAAATGAATGACAACCCCTCAGGAAGAGCCACAGGGAGGTCCTTCAGGAGATTATTCCAGAAGAAGGCAGTGTCATCATGGGAGATAAGAGCTCCAGGCGGGTTACTGATCCACAAGACCTGGCAGTGACATTGATGACCCTAACCTAGTGTCAGCCTAGGGTAAACGGTGTGTCTGTGTGTCTTAGTTTTTAACAAGTTTAAAACTCATAAAAAAATTTTAAGTAGAAAAGCTTATACAATAAAGATATAATGAAAGAAAATATTTTTGCACTTCTGCACAATGTGTCTGTATTTTAACCTAATTCTTATTACAAAACATTAAGTAGCTGAAGACTTAAGTTTAGAAAGTAGAGTTACAGTAAACTAAGGTAAATTTATTCCTAAAACATAAAAACTATTTTTCTAAATTTAGTGTAGCCTAAGTACACAGCATTTAAAAAATCTACCATTGTGTACAATAACACCACTCACTGACTGACTGACTCATCCAGAGCAATTCAGTCCCACAACCTCCACTGATGCTGAATGCCCTAAACAGGCATACCACTTTTCATATTTTATACCATATTTCTGTAGCTTTTCTATGTTTAGAGATGTCTAGATCCACAAGTACTTACATCGTATTCCAATTGCCTGTAATGTTCAGTAGGCTAGGCTGCCCAGGTTCACATAAGTGCATCTACAGTGTTCACACAAGGAGGAAATCAACAAAGGACACATTTCTCAAAACATACCCTGTGACTAAGGGACACATAACTGTACATAATAATAGCAGACATCATAAAAGCTGCATTTTGTACTCAGAGGAATACAAGAATGCTTAAGAAAAAGTTTTACTGCTCCATCCAAGCTAGTCCATAAATAATTAAGATCTTCCGTTCTGATTAATGTCCTTGTTCTTCCCAAATGGTTTTAACATGCTATAAGGTACAAAGTAATGTTTCTTAATGGGGAAGAAGGTCTCTCTGTACCTAGTGATAGAATAGTCTTTCTGGGCTACTGTAAAAGGAGCTCAAAGTTCAGGCGTGTGTTCCTTAATAATTCCAACATAATTAAAGCAATTTACATAAAGAAGTACTCTCCATAAAATTATTGTAGATCACAGAATAATGTGTCTTTGAAGGTTTGAAGGGATTTTTTTAATTTGCTAAAAACTTTTTTTTCTGGCTTTATGTTTCCAAGAGCTTTGTGCTTAAAGGCCGCCAGTTAGTGCCAGACAATCTGTGGTCTACATTCCTTGGAAAAACTATGTGACAACAGCATGTCATTTCTGTCACTTTCCATCCTTGTCTGTGTCACCTGGGAAACTTTCTACATTCTAGGTCAATGAAATCAATCAGTTGGCTTATTCAGATCTCTGTCAGATAACTATAAACTCTCTGTCCTTATCCAGGTTATTTTAACCTATGTTTCTTAATTGCACCTACAAAATTTAATTACAACAGATAGTGATTATAACACCTGCCTTTCACCACCTTGCAGATCCTGTATGAGAACAAATACCATAGCAGAACTGAAGGTTTATAGCTCTTCTGAAGCAAGTGTATTTTTATATGAGAAAGTTGCCTGCAAAAATGTATAAACACCAAAATCTCAGCTGGCAATTATTTTCTTTCTAAAATATTTGCTTTACATATAATAAACAGTTATAAGTAAACCAGGATGACTCCTAACTGCATAGATCAGTCTATCATACAGGCTTATTAGGACCTCTCAATAAATTTTTTAAGATTTTATTTATTTATTTTTAGAGAGAGGGGAAGGGAAGGAGAAAGAGAGAAAAACATCAATGTGTGGTTGCCTCTCATGCGCCTCCTACTAGTGACCTGGCCCACAACCCAGTGCCCAGACTGGAAATTGAACCAGCGACCCTTTGGGTCACAGGCCCGTGCTCAACCAACTGAGCTACACCAGCCAGGACAAATTTTTTTAAAAGTCCAATTATACATTTTAAAACAACTCTCTCTCCCCCGCCACCATATACCCCCCCCCACACACACACTCACAAATGTGTGACTATATATTGATTCCACCTGTTAGAGCTACATACTCAGTTGTCATAGTGACTTTGTTTTGCTAACCAATAATAGCATGATTTAGACATCAAGTAAAATGCATATGGCTGAATCCCAATTTTTTAATTTAGTTATAACAAGTACTCTGTCAATTGATGCAGACCACTCTGTCAAGAAAGTATCTTTTAGATTTTTTAGAATAAAAGGACAAAATATTAAAAGAAAATATTTCCTTGATAATTAATCCACTGAAATTGACTTAAATGTCTTAAATATTTGTCTACTATGGAATCTACCTGAGACATTGTGGATGTAATGTTTTTTTCTTGGGAACATGCTATGAGAAATTGAATGTGGAAACACACAAAGAAGGACTCTGTTAAAATGTTCCCTATGTCTGTAGACAAATTCCATGCCATTGATCACCTGGCCACAAATTGTTCAGTGAACTTCATATGCCACGTACCTGGCTCTTCTAATCAAGTACTTGTCCTTAGTTTTGTCTTAAAAGTCATATGAATTATTATTTTCTCACTTTCGATCTTTGATCTTACCATGTAACTTAGGACAAGCAGAAAAGTATTTTATGTATTTTTAATTGTGAGGAGGTTGGTAGACCACAAAAAAAGGTGAAAATTGAATGTTTTCCAATTCTTGAATGTATCTTCTAAACAAGAATTTCTTCATTTTCTCCCAGGATTTACTAGTTTTATGATAGATGCATAGTAAGTGAATTTAAAAACAATGCAGAACACGATAAGCAATGTGACAAGAATGCATTTTCACCGCCCGCCACCCCTCACTTCCTGTAGCATTCTAGGTGTCTTCATGGGTTAACTATATGACTCTTGTAAAAACTAAAAAAGCACTCCCCTAACTAAAGAGATCTACTACAGCAGGCCGTGAATTTTCACACATTACCCATTAGTTCTTCTTATCTAAGACATCAGAGGTTCAGGTTAGAATGCCACTGTTATTTGTCATAGTAACTAGCAACACACCCCCCCACACTCTGCCAGACACCCTGCACAAGAGTAAGGGGAAGATAAAAGAGAATAAAAGAGAAATAAGGGAGTGGACTTGGAGGTTGCCTAAGAAAATAGATTGTGGTGGGTAACAAGCATAGGTAGAGGGAGAAGGAAGGGTAATGGAAGAAACTTAGAGAGTAAAAAGCAAGAAAGATAAGGGCAACAAAAATATCCTATTTCATAATTTTACATAGGAATGGCTCCTGTTTTTAGAGTAAATCTCAAAAGCCATGTTAATGTTCATTCTGCTATTTCTATTTTTCAAAACTCATGTGTTTAATCTGGAAAAGCTCAGATTCAATCCTATTTGATAATAAAGCTATGAGCTCATTTACCTGAAAGAGGCTGCTTTCAGAGGAAAAATACTACACTCAGGTCATTTCCATTGGCCCCCCCAGTGTTTTAACATCTTTCTGGAATTTGGATAACTTTACATGGTGTATGTAAATTTCCTTGCCCCTCTCTGATGTTTCCTTATTTACCTATCTGAATCTCAGAAGCACTTCTCTTCCTTCCCATGCTGTTTGGCTTGTGTGGTTGCTCTAGCCCCAGAATGAGATCCACTGGTGATTTCCCCGAGAGCCCATTTCCTTCAGGGAGCTGCCTCTAATCAAGGGACCTTAGAACTCTCAAGTCCTGGGAAGCACAATCCGAAAGGAGGTTTGTGTTTTTTCTTCAGCTGGGCCTCTCATCTCTCCATTAACCCAACTTACCCTGCTAATTAGGCACCTAGCAACACCTTCAATTGCCTTATAGGAAATGCCGTTTTGAAAGTATCACAGAGTGTTGGCAACTACTCCCTGCTTCTCCAAGTTACAAAACACTGACTAATTCCAAATGCCTCAGTATTAAATGATCTTTTCAATAATTTTTTGATTACTGGCCAGAAATGCCTGTGTTACACATATGGCTCCAGGAACGGTAAATCAATCTAGCATTTAAATTAACATATGATCCATGGTTTTTAAAAAACAACATTTTTTGTGAAATCAGTAAGATTTCTTATTTAAAAACAGAATGTTCCTTACAGAATTCATACTTTAAAATTTTAGGGACACAAAATTGTATAGGTAGTAAAATAATAATTAAATTGATTACTAGTAAGAACTATGAGATATTGGTATGCCCAGTGGTGATTTTAGTAGCCCGGACAAAAGCTGCCAGCCTTTATCTTCTACCTTCCTATTGCAGATTCTCACATGTCCAAACCTTTACCCTTCCTGGTCCACTTGGCTGTCCTGTATCACATACTCTATTAGGTATGGAATGGTTAGAACACAGTATGTCAGGTTGTTCTAGAACTGGTATTTCCCAAGTTGTCTTATATGGAACATTAGTTTCATTCACATCCATTAAATGGCAGTAGATGGCTTTGAATCATGTGACTAGTAGAACTGTAAATATATATTAGAATTTAGTTAGTTCAACTCCTTAATTTTTACAGAAAAGAAAATAAGGGCTCAAAGCAAACACTTATTTAGTTTGTTTAACCTTTAGGCCAAATACTGTGCTTAGCACTTTACAAATATATATCAAATCACCCTTATAAGGATTCCATGTGGTAGTTACTATAATTTATTATTCTTTATACACAAATTTGTTCAAAAACAAAACTGAGACATTGTGTTACTTGTTTAAAGCTACAAAACTACTATGCAACAAAGCTAGTTTTTAAACCAACCCTTCATGACTTGCATTATTTTTCTAATCAGCTTTAATGAGATATAATCACACATTATACATTACGCTCAAACTGTATAATTCAATATGTTTAGCTTATTCCCAGCATGGTCCATTAGCTCTATCAAATTGAAAATATGTCATAACCTTAAAAATAAACCCTATACCCATTCATAGTTACTGCCTGTATTGTGTGTATGTGTGTGTGTATATAATTATATAGAGAATTAGATGTTTAGGATGATATTTGGCATCTCAAACAACCTTTGTGGCTAGAGAGAGAGCGCCTGTCACTGGGCTAGCTGACTCTTAGATGTAGCAAACTGCCCACACTCCACCTGGGAGCAGACCCTTGATATGTGAACTAGCCAGTGCAGGGCAGTACTCAGTCATCTCAGGGCCAAGGACCAGGAAACGAACCCAAAACTCACAGAAATGGTTCAAACTCCACAATTGGAACCTGTTCACTCCACCCTGGCTTGACTTTCTGGGATACCCCAGTGAAGGCTCTGGTCTAATCCCTCCTGACTCCCCTAGTGTCTTTCTTATGTGGTTATGTTAAGTTGTTATGTTATGTCTCTTGTCTCTTGGACCTGTTAGTATAGCAAATCTTACTTTTCAAAAGATTTTATTTATTTAGTTTTAGAGGGGAAGGGAGGGAGAAAGAGAGGAAGAAAAACATCAATATGTGGTTGCCTCTCATGTGTGCCCCCTACTGGGGACCTGGCCTACAACCCAGGCATGTGCCCTGACTGGGAATCCAAATGGCAACTCTTTGGTTCACAGGCGGGTGCTCAGTCCACTGAGCCCCACCAGCCAGGGCACAAACTTTATTTTATTTCTGAATTTCTTCTTGTTGCCACATATCGTAAATAAATGCAAACCACTCCCAACTGCAAGCCCTTGGCAACTACTAACCTACCTTAAGTCCTGAAATACTTGCCTATTATAGACATTTCACTTATATGTAATTTAGTGATCCTTTAGGACTGGCTTCTTTCAATTAGCATAATAATTTCAAGGCTTATCCATGCTATAGCATGTGTCGCTATTCCATTTATTTTTATTGACAAAGAATATTTCATATGGATATACCACATTGTATTTATTCTATTTACATATCACATTTTATTTCTCAGTCGGTGGACATTCATATTGTTTTCATGTTTTAGCTACTATGAAGAATGTTGCTAAGAACGTTCATGTCTAGGTTTTTGTGTAGACTTTTCACTTTCTTGATGTTGTTCTCTGAAGTGTATTTTGTAAAAATATATATATATAATGTACAGTTTATCTATGTTTATAGCTTGTGTTTTTGGCATCATATTTAAGACACAGTTTTCTAATTGAAGGTTATAAAGATGCATAGCTATGTTTTCTTCTCAGAGTTCTATAGTTGCCCCTATATTGATGTCTTCGATTGGATGCACTTGAGTTCATTTTTGTATATGGTGTGAAGTAGGCATCTAGCTTTTTCTTTCATGTGTTACATACAGCTATTTCAGAAGGACGTGTTGAAAAGATTCTTGTTCATTCATTCATTTTGGCTCCATGGCATATGTTCTGAAACTCTGCTCCAAATCCCAGCATTAGTTTAGTAGCAGCCTTGAGACTAGAAACTGATCCTCATACTTAAACAAATATATATGATCAAAATTCTACTGAGTACATTATTACTTGTTTCCATAGAACCTTACTCTCCACAAAGCACACTTCCAGTGACTCTCTCTTTTGACCTTTACAACAGCCCAATGAGGCTTATGAATGTCCTAATTTTTACAAGTCAAGTAACAGAACCTTAGAAAATACCAGTGATTTGTTCAAAGGCATAAAAATGAATGGTACCAGAGTCAATATCTTCTGTTCCATGCCCAATGTTAAACCATAGTGTACCACTGATACAAATGTAAGGTGATAAGAAAGAAAAACTCACTAAATTCATGACTTTTAACTTCCTCACTTCACTCTTTGCCATAATTGTATATAACCTACACAGTACAATTTTACATAACATCACAAGAAAATATCTTCTGAACTTACTATTTTATGCCCTGGCTGGTGTGGCTCAGTGGACTCAGCTCTGGCCTGAGAACCAAAGGGTCACCGGTTTGATTCCCTGTCAGAGCACATGCCTGGGTTGCAGGCCAGGTCCCCAGTTGGGGGCTATGGAGAGAGAATCAATTGATGTTTCTTTGGCACATCCATGTTCTCTCCCTCTCTTCCTCCCTCCCCGCCCCCCTTTCTAAAAAAAAATAATATATTTAAGTTACTGTTATAATATTTTAAAATTATTATAATTTTAAATGTATTTTAAACAGCGGGAATGACCTGCAATTAAATTAAAATAATTCACATCACCCTGAAGAAGTAATAATAATAGTTAATAATTAATTCATTTTTATATTTTTCTTGATATTGTCCTTATCCCTTTACCCTGACTACCTTGTTTAATCTTCAAAAAAACTCTTTGGTTACCAATACAAAGATTTTATTAAAAGTGACATATGGAATGGGTTAGCTAGTATATACAGAGGTAACTATATTATTGAAATAAATACTTAAGAAAAAAATATAAAGGAGCTATTTAAATAATATTTACTTGACCATGACTGAATATGTTGATATAAATGGTTTTGAAGCACATTATCCATCATTTCAAAAGTTAAAAAGCAGATATGCTTTTGTCATTCTCATTTAATGTTCACATCTTTGTGATACAATAATTATCATTTTATTGTTTCTCTTGTATTCTCATTCTGTTCAGCCATTTAGAATCATACAGTCCATTTTTCTCACCAGTTCGTCTTCCGACCTCTGCAATGAATCTGTTCACTCATGAGTCAGAGTTCAACAAAATGTACCTTTCAAAGCACTTCTCATAATACCATTTATAATCACATGGTGAGTTTGAAGGACATATGATAAAATATTTCGTGGCCTAACAAGTAAGAAATATAAGTCAGCACCAATAGGTTGGACATGCTGCTTTAACTTTTATCTATTCTCCAATTGGGAGAAAAACAATTACATTTTATACACAATTCAAGGATCTTCAAACACATCCTGAAAGCTAAAAGTAAAAAGACTAATATTAAATTCTTGAAAACTGAAAAATCAGCATACTATATATAAGTCTGTGGAGCATGAAATAAAGGAGCATGTTTAACACAGGAAAAAATGAGGTGTTTCATACATAAAATAATGATAGAGGTCTTTTCCACAGCATTTGAATATGAAGGTTGGCTTTCTAGCTGTTTTAAATGTTTTTGGTGGCTGCTTGAACTATCTTAGAAAGGCTAACTAATGCTTTCACTGCATCAGAATTATTTTAGTCTAATACTGACTCTGCCTTTTAACATTTGGTCTTAATTTGCTAAATCAATTGATTAAGCTTAAATGAGATTTAATTAAAAAGAGAAGAGAGCGAAATTAGAAAGAATTGGTGAACACTTGCTGATTTACTAGTCTGGCATATTTAAGCAATACACTCATACACTTATGCTTGAATATTGGCCAAATGAAATTTTATGAACTCTTGAAAATAATAGCCACTAACTCTAAGAATATTGTACTTACTAAATGTAGTCTTTAGATCAATGGTACCCTGGTGTCCAGTAAATGGACCTGACTGTTTAAATATTGGCTCATAAGCTATATCATATGTCACTAGATCAAGAAACTAATTTCCTCAGTAAAGACTTCTCAAAATAGGTTTAACTAATTTCCCACAAGGTTTAATACCTACAATGATTTTTTTAAAAATCCTTAAATGTACATAGTACCATTTAAATGAAAATCTCTAATTATTTCTTAGGCATCATTTACTTTACTTCCACAGTTTCCAAGGAAACATCAGAATTGTGCTGAACTGCCTAGTGGGACTTGAATGTTGATGGGTCCTGCCCCTGGTTCTGGGTATCTGGACTATAGAGGGCAAGTTCACATGAAATCAAAGAGTTAGAGTCTTTCATTAATTAAGTTATGCTTGCATTCCACAATTCATCTCGAAAGACATGTGTACAAGTCAGTGTGCTTTGTGCTGTGGCAGACACCAAAAAGAATTAGATACAAATTGGAATATTTTTCAAAGCCTAATATGTTGCAGAATATGCTAAGGCAAATTTCAGAAGTGAGCTGAAAAGTAGGGAGACAGCAAAGTATAACAGAAAACTTGTGTTTAAAGCTGGACTCTGTCACTTAATAACTGTGTGAACTTGGGTGCGTTTGGTTTGACTTCTCTCACCTTCAGTTGTAAATTATGTAGAAGAGGAACAACAATGTTTCCCTAAATGATTTGTGTGCATATTAACATAGGGAGTGTATAGGCATATCTAACAGCACACATTCTAACACATGTGTTAGTGTAACAGCACAGAGAAGAGGCCTAATAAATATAGATGAATCTAGGAGAAAGCCCTTACATTCAGTAGATGAAATTAGCATTTACAAAAAGATCACTCAAAGGATAGGTAAGACTTTTTTTTAATTAGGGGCTCATGAGAATATCATCCTACATAGAGAGAACATGTAGAATGGTGCAAAAGTATAAAAGTACAGAATCTTTTTAGGAAAGTAAAATCGGCTTGAACGGAGACTATGAATAAGGGGGAGGAGAAATAAATTAGATAGTTAAATTGAGGATAGATCATGCACTTTGGACCTTCTTTGTTAGAGGGAAGATATCAACTATTTGTGAACATGGAAGAATAATAATGAGAATTGGATTGGAAGGGTGTGGTGCTGGACAAAGTACAACTGATTATCAGGTTCATATAATACTTCAAATACAAAAGGTTAAGGGACCTCAATAGGAAGCTGAAAATGTCTAAGTATAAAGTAATTGAAACTAAAGGTAATGATTAGTGAGTCATCTTTACATAAATTCAAGGCCCATTTCTAGGCTCACGTGGCTTGGTCTATCGCACTAGGCGTTTCTCCTGTGTCTTCTGGTTTCAGTAAGAATGAGCTGTCTTCAGCCGTTTAAATAGACTGTGCTTATCCACAGTCTCTACACTGAAATACTTTTAATCCCCTTATCCAACTGCAAGTTCTCATTCATTCTTTAAACTTCTGTTCAGGATCAGATCCTCTGAGAAATCTCCATACATTTTCTGCATAGAATTTTTTCTGCCTCTAGGTTACTTCTTACTGTTATATACCATTTTTAACACTTCAGATATTGACTTCATCACACTCTTTTTCATTATTTTATAGTGCCATTTCATAATAATGGTGGTTGTCTCCTATTAGGACCTTAACAATATTTGTTGAATCCATAGGACAACACATTAATAATAGCTTATCATTTACTATGTTCCTACACACTATTTAAAGCACTTGACATGTATTAATTCATATAATGTTACCTTTAAAACTCTTTAAGTGAGTAATAATTACCTTTATTTAACAAGTTGTAAAACTCAGGTTGATGGAAAAAAATAAATAAAAGGCATCCAAACCGAAGAGAAGTAAAACTGTAATTATTAGAAGCTAACATGATTCTGTATATAAAAAACCATAGATTCCACAAAAAAAACTACTAGAGCTTATAAATGAATTCAGTAAAGCAGCAGGATACAAAATAAATATTTAGAACTTATTTGTATTTTTATACACTAATGACTATCAGAAAGGAAAACTGAGAAAACGTTCCCATTTTCAATTGCCTCTTAAAAATATAAATAAAATAAGCATGAATAAATATAACTAAAAGGTAAAAGATCTGTACTCAAATAAACAAAGCATACTGAAGAAAGAAATTGAAGAAGATACAAATAAATGGAAGTATATACCGTGTTCATGGATGGGAAAAATTAACATCATCAAAATATCTACACTACCCAAAGCAATCTATAGATTCAACACAACTCCTATCAACATACCAATGGCATTTTTCATAGACAAATAATCCAAAAATTTACATGGAACCACCAAAGACCCCAAATAGCCACAACAATCTTATAAAGAAGAATGGAGTAGGAGGTATCATACTGCCTGATATCAAATGATACTATAGTAATCAAAATGGCATGGTACTGGCACAAAGAGACATACAGATCAATAAAACAAAACAGAGAGCCCAGACAGAAATCCACACCTATATGATTAATTAATGTTTGACAAATAAGGCAAACACTTATATTGGGGTAAAGACTATCTGTTCAATAAATGATGTTTGAAAAATTGGATGGATACATGCAAAAACGATGAAGCTAGAACATCTTTCATCATATACAAGAATAAATTCAAAATGGAATACTGACTTAAACATACAACTCAAAACCATAAACATCATAAAAGAAAAGAAACAGTAAACTCTCTGACTTTTCTTGAAGCAACTTTTTCTGATATATGTCCTTGGGCAAGGAAAGCAAAACACAAACAGATGGGACTACATCAAACTAAAAAAGGAAACCAGCAACAAAACAAAAGGACACTCTACTGAATGGGTGAAGATATTCACCAATAATACATCCTATAAAAGCTTGACATCCAAACTTTATAAAGACTCATACAACTCAATGCCAAAAAAACAAACAATGCAATTTAAAAATGGGCACAGGTTTTCAGTTTTATATCCCACATATGATCGAAATTATATGGTTCTTTCACTTTTCTGATATATTTCAACTGGCACGATATTCACAAGAGCCATCCACGTTGTCACAAATAGCGGAATTTTTCTTTTATAATGGTTGAGTAGTATGCCATTTTGTGGATATGTATGTGTGTGTATATATATACCACATCTTTTAGCTAATCATCTATTGAAGGACAACAAATGAACAGACATGACAAATAAACAAATAAAAACTCAGAGCCACAGCAAATAGTATGTTGGTTACCAGAGGTGGGGGCTCAGGTATAATAAAGGGTTCAGGGGTCATATATATGGTGAAAGAAGTTTTAACTTTTTCTGGTAGATACACAATGCCATACACGGACAGTGTATCATAGAATTGTACTTTTGAAATGTATATAATTTTATTAAGCAGTATTACCCCAATAAATGTAATTCTTAAAAATGGGCAGAGTACCTGAATAGAAACTTCTCCAAAAAGGACATACCGATGGCCAATACACATATGAAAAGATGCTCAGCGCAACAAATCACTAGAGAGATGCAAATTAAAACCACAATGAGCCTGTACCCAAGCAGAATTTTAGAAAATTCTACATGATTTTTGAAAAAAGCATGGAATAATAAAGATAACCTTTTCTTACCTGTTAACGTTAGATGTTTCTAACCTTCCCAAAGAGGAACCTGATCTTCTTCTCTGGTTCATGGTGTTAGGCAGAAATGCCTTCCATATGCTCTTTTACAAGTAGAATAGGGTTCACGTGGCCCCCTGGAACATTTACTAATGATCAGAGAGATGCAGGTGAAGAAAATCTTGCTGCTTTCTAGTTGGGAGCTGCAAGGCTGCTGAGCTGTGGTCATGAGGCTGGGGGTGGGTGCTGTTTACCTCTCTGGGCCAGAGTTTATAACTGCAGTAGTAGGGTGAGTCCCTTCTCTCTCAGCTGCTCTCCACGTACACTAATCCCATCACGTGTGAAAGTAACTGATGCTAAACTGAAGCTGGGAGGAAGTGCACTGGGCAGGAGATGAGAGGGAGTGAACAAGGAGGGGAAAAAAACACACTGAGATATCACACACTGGTCAAAATGGCGATCATCAATAAATCAACAAGTGCTGGCGAGGATGTGGAGAAAGGGAACCCTAGTGCACTGTTGGTAGGAATGCAGACTGGGGCAGCCACTGTGGAAAACAGTATGGGATTTCCTCGGAAAAGACTGAACTGCCTTTTGACCTGGCAATTCCACTGCTGGGATTATACCCTAAGAGTCTTGAAACACCAATCCAAAAGAACCTACACACCCCTCTGTTTATTGCAATGGTGTTTCCAATAGCTAAGATAGGGAAGCAACCCAAAGGTCCATGAATACACTAGGAGATAAAAAAAAGCTGTTGTACATATTTACAATGAAATGAATTAATCATAAAAAATATTGAAATCTTACCATTTACAACACTATGGATGGGCCTAAAGGGGATTATGCTCACTGAAAGAAGTCACTCAGAGAAAGACAAATACCAGATGATTTGAGTTATGTAAAATCTAAAATCAGTGAATGAACAAACAAAATTGAAAGAAACTCACAGATACAGGGAACAGACTGATGTCAGTCAGAGGAGATGGGGGTTGGAGACTGGGTGAAAAAGATGATTGGATTAGCAAGAAAAACAATATTGAATGTAAACTGTAATTGAAACATGAAATTTCAAAGAAATACATAAAAAACACATATCTGGCAATAAGTCATATATCTAGAAACATAAGCAAAGTTCCAGGATACGTTCCCCAAAATGTAATTACATGCAACTCTTGGATGAGTCAACTTTATTTTCCCTACAGCCTAAAGAGTATTTTATTGCCTCAATTAAATTAATGATTAACTGAAGTTTCTGTTCAACCCTAATTTAGTGTAAAAATAACACCAATGTTGGTATCTGCCATTTCCAAAGCATATCCAGATCCTCATAAACTTATTGCATATCATTTTGTTACTGGGAAAATCAACTCTATAGGGTTACTTTTGAAAAGTCACTAGATAAAATGTGGAGTTTCTTTACCAAAATTAAGCATCGTATATGTCACAGGTGGCAAACACAAGGCCTGCAGGCTGAATCTGGCTCTGCCTTGTTTTATCTGGCCCATCACCTTGTCTCTACCCAGCGACAGCACCAAGCTCTCGCTTAACTGTTCAGGAGTAGTTACATGTATACAGTCCTAAAGTTACATTCGGCCCTTTGAAGGCAACCGCGAGGCTGATGTGGCCCCTGGTGAAAATGAGTTTGACACCCCTGCTCTAAGTCAATGAGCATTTTTTGTAGACAAAGAAAGTTCATTGAGTATCAAGACATTCTGAAGTCACTAAATGCCAGTTGCCTTATCCTTACAAAGGCAGTAAGCTCACTAACCAAATAAGGTAGCCCCTCCAAAGTTTTTGGACAGCAAGTAGCTTCTCCTGAGGAGGAGGCAAAAATGAAGAGGCAGTTGGCTCAAGCTGCATGTGGCGGCTGAGGAGGAGATGTCATCTGGGAGGCACAGTAGGCAGCCCGGACTCTGGAGAAGGCGGCAACAGTTGCAGTTCGCAGTGGGTGTCTGCTGTGAGGGAAAAGGCCCTTTTCTTATTTAATTGAGTTTATCTTTTTATTTAAATGACTTTTTTATTTGCATTTTCAAAGTGAAAAATATGGCACTTGGCATTTTAACTGATGCCACCAGAAATGCCTAAAAATAATTACGAAGCACAACTATTTGCAGGACAAAAAAATTAGAAAATCATTATTTCTGCTAATGAGTGAGTCTGACTTTCAACAACTGGTAAAATGTTAAAGATGGCTTTATATTTTTCCATTGAAAGTTTTCTTAAAAATTGAGCTGCTAAATATTTTATTTTTTCATTCTTTTAACTTTATTTTCATTGTGGACACTATTACACATTTTCCCATTTCCCCCCTTTGCCTGCCTCCACCCAGCCCCATCCCCTTCCCTCCAGCCATTCCCACACTGTTGTCTGTGTCCATGGGTCATGCATGCATGTTCTTTGGCTAATATGCTCTGAATATTTTAAGTAGAACAAAATTTTAAAATATGAGGGAGATAATCATGAATTTGATCAATAATTAAGAGCAGTAAAACAGAAAGTTATTACTCAAACTGTTTTATAAATGAACAAATTCTAAGCCACCATGATTATTTCTGTGGTACATAAATTACTTCTTCCAAGTCTTATCTACCTATTATATAAAAGCAGAATACATAAAGAGGTAATCTTATTTATAGTTAACCCACAAGAGAATGAATATCATAACTTTTAATATGACAATAATTTGGACCATTGAAGAAGCTTCCATTAGATACTCTGGGAAATTTTGGAGAACTAAAATTTGAAACATAACCAGCATAAAATTTACAAAATCAACAGTATTCTACTTGCAAGTTTGAAAAATGTTTTATAAAATATATAGGATTCATAGAATGACCATAGAACACTAAAAATTATGTAAAATACAATGGGTATACTCCATAAATATGGGATTTCTTTTCTGGACAATTACTTATTCTACCAAGATTGTATTCCTTCTCCAGCCCTGGGCTACATATAAAACTAGTAAATGGAGCCCTGGTTGGTGTGGGTCAGTGAACTGAGTGCAGGCTGCGAACCAAAGGGTCGTCAGTTTGATTCCCAGTCAGGACACCTGCCTGGGTTGTGGGCCAGGGGTCACGTGAGAGACAACCACACATAGATGTTTCTCTCCCTCTCTTTATCCCTGCCTTCCCCTCTCTCTAAAAATAAATAAATACAATCTAGTAAGGTAGTGACATGGAGTGACATGACATCAGAGGAATGGTGGCATGAGAGTTCCCTTGGTCTCTCCCCTTGAAATTACAGCAGTTGGAACAGCTATAACTCAACCAAGGATTCCCTAGTCAACACACAAAAGTGTCTGAGAAATCCATGCATTGAACATGTGAAGGTGGGCCAGTGGGAATGAATAGGGGAGGAGAGAGGGGAGAAGACCTCAAAGGAGCCACAGACACAGCCCTGCAGCCTGGGCTTAGCCCGGAGAAGGAGAAGGGAGGGAACAGGTTGAGTCTGGCCCTCCCCACAGCCAGGAGGAGCAAAGAGATTCAGCAGGCATTCCTGCAGGACTGGGCAGGAGGAGCTGTGGCTGAGCCCAGAGACCTGGGCAAGGACACAGCACAGGGGTGCAGATACAGTTGCCTGGTGGTTGGCATTTCAGACAGAAACACAAAGCCACCAAGCCTGGCCAACTTCCCTGAAACTCCCAGAGCAACCTCCTCTCACCCTTCATGTGGGGTTACAGGGCACATGATCTGGGAACCCAAAGACTGGTGCTAAAGAAAGGTCTTTTCCCTGAGCAGAGTGTCTTTCGATAGAGGAGTGGATAAATAAGATGTGTACATGTATACTGTGGAATTGTACTGAGCCATCAGAAAAGATGAAATATTGCCATGTGCAACAGCATGGATGGATCTTGAGAATATCATGCTAAGTGAAATAAGTCAGTCAGAAAAAGCTAAGAACCATATAATTTCACTCATGCGTGGGATATAAAACTGAAAGCAACAAGTGAACAACCAACCAAAAACTCACAGACACAGACAACAGTGTGGCGGTTACCAGAAGCAAGGGGTCGGGGGTGGTAAAAGACAGGGAGGGTCAAATATGTGGTGATGGAAGGAGGTTTGACTCTGGGTGGTGGGCACACAATGGTATATACAGATCATGTGTCATAGAAATGTACACTTGAAACCTATATAATTTTATTAACCAATGTCGTCCCAATCTACGTAATTTTAAAAACATTAAAAAACTGGCAAATGACAAGGGGAATAAGCTACTGCAAGAACAAGTAAAAGAAACCTTGTTGATTATCCACTTGCTAATTATCCGCTTTACTTTATAAGCAGAAACTCCATTCAGAAATTCTAGCATGGAGAAGCGGCAAAGGTCAAGGTATGATGTGTATAGACACACTAAATACAAGAAAGCAGTGTTTTGAAATTTTTGCTTGAGGAACCAGTAGTATTTCTAAATAGCAATGGAGTATGTAACTTCATTGCTTAATATAAAATCAAAACCAAAATTGGAAGAAATGTAAATATATATAAGAAAAGGAAGGGACAAATGAAGTGCATGACAGTAAAAACTAAGGGTTTTTTTTTTCATTTTTTATAACCCATTCCATTCAAATAAATTGTTTTTAAAGGAGTAACTTATTTACCACATTTGGGTGAACACACAATATGATAGACACAAGATGTGTTATAGAAATGTCCACGTGAAACCTGTATAATTTTATTAACCAATGTCACCCCAATAAATTCAATAAAAATATGAACCATCAAACATAATTAGGTAAAGTATAAATATCAAAGATGATATGTATGTGTTTTTAACTGTGATGTGGCTGTAAATGCTATGTGTTTTGTGTTTGGTTAATACAGGAGGAAAATGTATCATATGTGATTGTATATAAACCTGCTTTTACTAAAAGCTCTTAGGATGTTACTTTTTTCCCAGAAGGCAAATGCTTACAATGAAAAATAGAGACATTTCAATAGTCTTTCTTAGAAAACGAAAGGTGACTTGAAAAGAACAGAAATGTATTTGAGTATGTTATATGTACTGGGAAAGTGCTTAAAGCAATAGGAAGACAATATGTCCTAAAGCTCTGCTCTCGAAGCTGAAGAGCATTCAGTGAACTTTTCATTTGCTTTACTCTCAGGTCTTCTCCTCCTCGGCATGATTAATGCTCTCCACACTTCAGTAGAAACTCTCTTGGAAGAAGCCTTCCTAACTATGGTTCATCAACTTATCATGGCCAAAATGGAATACATGGTATCTAACTTGAATCGAGCATGCTTGTAAGCACAGCAATTGCTTCATCTTTGTGCCAGCACGCCAAGGTGTATTCTGAGGAAAGTAGTACCACCATAGAAAGCACTACAAAAGATGACCTTTTAATAACTTATCAGTGGTTCCAAATATTTGTTTTTACCAATGGCTATGTCTTTTAACTGTATTTGTACTGCGGGCACTATTACAGATGTCCTCATCTTCCCCATCTTTGCCTGCCTCCACACAGCCCCTGCCTCCCCTCCACTCTGGCCCTCACCACACTGCTGTGTGTGTCTGTGGGTCATACATGTGTGTTCTCTGGCTGATCCCTTCATCTTCATCATCCAGTCCCCCCTCTCCCCTCCCCTCTG
>JAPYXV010000072.1:55351-72550 GCA_028533065.1 Trachops cirrhosus | reverse complement strand
TGATATTTGCATTCACGTTTGACTAGGCAAATGGAACAAGAATGGTATGAGATTAGATCAGCATTTCCAAAAGTGAAGCTATTGAGTCATTTGGTTACTCCAGGTTAAGTGGCAGGTACAATAGCCTCAGTAATGCAGTAATGCCCAGAAGGTGTGGGCCAGTAGAAGCAGCCACAGCTGAGGAATAGTCAGCCTCTCGTAAGTTTTGCTTTCACTGCGCCATTCCTCACCCACCATAAACACACACTGTGCAGTAGTGTATAGTTTGAATAGTCAGAGTTTTGAGTTATTTACATAATTGCTTCAAGACAAGAACTACTTACATTCCTGATTAATGGAGTCTCCTTTAATCTCTTAATTTTCCAAATGTGTTGCTCAAAAAACAATGTTTCAGTCTTCTTTTTGATTCAGGATTTAATTGCTACTAAAGAAAATACATAGATAAGAGACTATGATTTATGAAGCAGACATTATATCAATTTATTTATCATGTATTAACTAGTATTTACCCCAAACAAAAACATTAAAATGTATAACAGGGAAAGTCTGATCTCTGTATAATCCACTCACGCATTTGTCTCCTATCTACTAAGTTAGATCTTTGATATCAGAGGGAGTAGGGAGTTATTTAGGGTGGTTATCAAAGGAAGATGATGTTGGTACAATGTACTTTTAATGTTTAATGTATTTGATATCTTTGAAATCATTTAGAAGATTGGCAATTTAATATTACTGATAAATCATATTCAGTAGACACGGAGACAGTCTAAGTGTATTAAGCCTTCGCCATGCAGAATAGCAAATTTGGCTATTTAAATATCTGAACTATGCCAAATATCCTTCCTGATTATTTTGTCAAAGCAGATGAATCGATGCATAGGCAGAATAAGCAGCTGCCACTCAAAATGAGTGGATGAATTCTAAATTCTTTTGACCAAATGTGTCCCTCATACGAGTCTGTGCAATGAAGTCTGAAGGCCCATGAATGTCTAAAGGTGGAGAGCTCGGTCAGCAGCAGGACGGTGCGAGAGGGTTTCCACATCTCTCCTGGTGAAGTTACAATCAGTCGGACCACTGTATTTCAACCACAAATTCCTTGCTCAACACACACGTCTGAGAGATCCACGCACTGAGACATAAGAAGGCAGGTGAATCTGAGGACAAGGGAGAGAGGACCAGGGGGAAAGGGCGGAGATGGAAGCCATGAGCAGCTGGTGCTCATGGGAAGGCAGCTCTGGAAACAGGCCAGCAGCCCCGTAGCCAACTCCTTTCAATCCACAGGAACGGTGCCTAGTCTGAGGTGACCGGGCCGTAAAGGGATGACACCTCCTTGGGGAATACACAGCATTTTCCTTGAGTGTCACCACTGAGATTCCAGAAGCCCCACTAGTACAGATAAGAGAAAATAAAAGCCTGTACTTCAGCACCACCTACTGCAAAAACGATAGAAAGGCCTGCACTTACCAACCTGCTAAACAGTGAAGTTCCATGTACTTAAAAAAAGATTTGATTTCAACCCACAACTGCCAAGGAAGAGAAATAATCCATCAGGATTATTTCTGAATAACCAGGATAACAAGTGAATTCAGAAAGAAAATCAAAAAGACATGGAAGACTGTTTTAAATGACAGAACTCAAAATTGCAGTTTTACAAAATGAGAAGAAAAGCAAGTCAATGAGTTCAGGAGTAAAATCAACAAACAAAAAGAGTAATTAATTGAAGAGTTATAAAAAAGAACCAAGCAGAAACTCTGGAATTTAAGAAATTAATAAATGAGATAAATAATTAACCAGTAAACTATGAAAATAGAAGAGATTAGATAGAATAAAGAATTACTGATATAGAAGATAGAATTCTAAAAATGACTTCAGTGGAAAAAGGGAGAGAATTCAGAGTTTAAAAAAGTGAAAAAGCCCTGACAAGTGTGGCTTAGTTGCTTGGGCACTGTCCCATAGATGGAAGGGTCACAGGTTCAATTCCCAGTCAGGGCACATGCGCAGGTTGCAGATTTGGTCCCAGTCATGGAGCGTACAACAGGCAACCAATCAATGTTTCTCTCTCACATCGATATTTCTCTCCCTCTCTTTCTCCCTCCCTCCCCTTCTCTCCAAAATCAATGAGCATGTCCTCAACTGAGGCCAAAATAGAAACGAAAAACAAGAAATGCTGAAAGGTGCTCTTCAAACTGAAATAAAAAGACAAAAGGATACAAAACTGCGAGTAAGATGACTAACAGACAGACAGATGTAGAACATTTAAACTCTTTTTAAAAATAGGGTAGTAAACACTTAAATAGACCATCAAGGTTTAAGTAGGTAAAAACTTCAAACAGAAAACAGTTACTGCAATTGGAAATGAATGCACAGCTTTAGAAGGCAGAATTGTGACAACAAAAGTATAAAAGGAGAAGAAGGTGTGGACTTAAACAGGTAAATGGAGATAAGATGCAATCAGCAGAAAAAAACTATGGTATATATAAAATTTGCTTTTGCATCAACCTAATAGTGACCACACACATGCCAAGAACAAGAACACATAATATAAAAGAAGAAGAAATGGAGGGTAAAATAGTACAGACTATCAGCAAACATACATTCTTTTTCTTGAATATTTGAATATATATGACATCAGATATGAGTAAGGAATCTCTATATTAATAGGCACCCCACGTAATGTTTATTTCATTAAAAAATGTTAACCCCAAATAAAACAAAACTTCAAATTCAGAAAACAATTTTTAAAAGAAAAAATTCCTACAAACAAACTTTGTTAAATGATTTGAAGAAATGTTAAAAGTGTTTCTTTATTTTTATACTTCATTTGAAAATATTTAAGAATTTACTTTCATATAGTATTCATATATTCAGAAATCATTTATTTTCAGAGACTCGAGTGACAATGTTTTGAATAATAAATATTTTTAGTTAAGAATATTATTAGATTGAGAGAAAAGTAGTGAATATAGTATGATTATTCCAAATGCCCTTTATCCAACTTCCACTAATATTAACATGTACACAACTTTGAATTACTTGTCATAACTAAGGAAGTAACATTAACTAAACCCTGGACTCTATTCATATTTCATAAGCTTTCCATGAGTGAACTCTTCCCTTTTCCAGGACTCCATGCAGGTTTTAAAATTATCTGTAGTTACTGTGTCTCTTCAATGTCCCTTAGTTTTTATGACCCTCACAGTTTCAAGGAGGACTGGTCGGTTTTTCGTAGAGTGGTCCTCAACTTGGATTTGTCTGATGTATTTTTCTCAGTATTAAGATGCATTTATGGGTTTTTCTTGGAGGAGAATCACAGAAATCAATTGTCCTACTTATCTCATTCCATCAGGGACCTGTGACAGTAAAATGACAGAGTCCTCGTGATGATAATCTTGGTCACAGTCACCTCCACAAGGTTTCTTCACTATTATGTCCCCCTGATTCTCTTTCAGTCTCTATTCTTTGGAAGCAAGTCATCACACCCAGCAGAGATTTTTATTTCATGAAGTGTGAAGTCAAATACAACATCCTTATAAAAAGAAATTGAGGGAGTATGAAAAATGTGTTTTCTGGAAGTTATGCCTGGGCATTTGGCACCTATTTCATTTTTTATGGCAAAATGGAGTTTAGTTTCAGCAGGTTATTGAAAATGCTAACATGAGTTCAGAAGTTAGTTGAGGCTAGAGATCTACATATACAAAATTATTAGCTATAAATTACACCATTATGATATTTTTGGTACACAGTTTGTACCTAACACATGTATGACTCTGTTATGTGTGTGAGTTAATTCTCAACTGAATACTGAGTTTATAACTGAGAATATTGTGAAATAATCACAACTTACAAAAGATAAAATTGAGAATTACAATTGTAGAAAGCTGTTAGAATAAATTAATTTATGTCTCATTTACCATGACAAAGCATTCCCTTTGCCACCTAATTTGCATATTACCAACACCATCTTGTTCCACATACTAAAGAACATTTTCTTCAGAGCTAACTAAGAATTTCCTTTTAGAAATATGCATGGTGGCTTTTGAATATGATAAAGTTATTATGCTATTAACCACTTCAAATGACAAGTAATAAAAAGAAAGTATGTTTCTTAAAATATTCTAATTTTAAAAACAAATGGAATTTAGGTCTTCTAATCTATTTTGAAGCCTGTGTTCTTTCCAACTCTGTATATTGCTTTTGTTTTTCATTTTCAGCCTCAGTCAAGAATTTTGCAAAAGAAATCATTGTGAACACAAGGCACGCATGTCGTCTGACCATCTGACTAGTACCATCCTTTCACCAGTGGGCAGAAGGGATCGTTCTTGGGAGTCATTTAATTTACACATATGAACAATTCTGAACAATTCTGTATATGTTTATCCATGTGTATCTTCCTGTGTATAACTATAAATCTCTGTGTTTCATGAGGTTATTAAATAAGCCAATAAAAGTTTGAGAATCAAGTGATTCAAGTAATGTGAAAGGTGGCACGACAATAGAAGTAAGTGAAGCTGTTACATTGACCCCAGTCAGGTTATTGCAAATCCTGATTATACCTTGAAGAATTGGAAAGTATAGTCATTTTCAGTTTTATTAACAGATGTATATCTGTATATATAACAAATGTATATCTGTATATATAACAGATATATATATATATATAACAGATATATATCTGTTATCAATTTAACTATCGGAGTATGTTCTTCAATTTTAAAGCAAAGTTGTTATTTTATTTTTTTACTTTTCCTGTTGTTCAGTTACAGTTGTCCTGTCTTTTCCCCATTGCTCTCCCCTGCCCCACCCCCTCCCACTCCCACAGTCCATCGCCCCCATTCATTGTCCGTGCCCCTGAGTCCTCTATTCCTATACCTTGATGACCCTTCCCCTATTTTCCCTCCATTATCCCATCCCCCATCCCCTCTAGTCACTGTCAGGCAGTTCTTTATTTTCAAGTCTCTGTTTCTATTTTGCTTGCTTATTTGTTCTGTTGATTAGATTCCTGTTAAAGGTGAGATCATATGGTATTTGTCCCTTACTGCCTGGCTTATTTCACTTAGCATAACGCTCTCCAGTTCCATCCATGCTGTCGAAAATGGTAGGAGCTCCTTCTTTCTTTCTGCTGTGTAGTATTGCATTGTTATTGTAATTATCAGTGAAAATTAACTTAGCATTAGATTACTGTCTATGGGTACAGTCCTAGGTGTTTATTATTTTAAAGTTCAAAATTTGAAACAGTTTAATAGTGAATATCCAGTTGTGCTGTTCAGAGAGAAAAGGTTACTTTAAAATATTCACATGCTTTAAATGTCGGTACATGATAGCTAACACATGTCATTGAAATTTACATAAATGATATCTTACAATCAAATGTTAAAAATAGTATTACAAATAGAATATTAATATTGTTAATTTTGTTGTGCTTTGGAGATTTTTCTAAGTATCACTTTAAAGACTCTATAAACTGAAAGGCTTAGAAAATATTTCAAAATTCCTACCTTGCGGATTTGTAACCTTTCATGATTCAATTAATGCATGTAAGTGATGAGAGGCAACAGGATATTTTCTAAACAATTGATTTACTTTATCTCTTAATGTCTTCTGTTTCAATTCCCTGAGATGTGGTGTAAATGGTTTCATATTAGTAGACTTTTCTCTCCCGCTGGGTCTTGGAGGACCTGAATGTCTGCGCTTTTACTGCTGAAGTATTGCTTTTAATGAAACACTCAGGAATGAATTAGTAATCCATAACCTGCAAAATTTTAAAAGCCTCAACCAAGTCCATATACTTTCACACTTTTATATTGGAAGTTCAGCACTTCTCCTGCTAACATTCTATATTTAAAGGTGCATTAGTGGATTTCCTAAACCAGAGTCTATCATAACTTTTTATAGTAGGTTAACAGCCTAGATTAAATCAGAAAATGAAAATATTTTTAATTTTCAAGGAATCATCAGCCACTAACTTCAGATTTACTCTAGACATTTTAATATCAGAAAGATAGATCTATTATGTTATGTAATTCCTATGTTAATTGAACTGTACCAAAGAAGCCATTACCTTCATGTTTTATGGCTCAATAATTATATTTTGCTTGCCTAACATTAACAGAAAAAATGACATATCAAAACAGCATGATTTGCAATAATCTATGGGGGAAGTATGAATACTATCTGTTAACTGAATAATTTCTTCTATTGTGACATTTGGATCATGCATTTTCATCATGCTAAAAATGCATTTGTCTTCATTTACAAAAGAATTATTCTATTGCAAGTGCGTGCATATTTGTCCTAGAGTTTACTTAGAATAAAGTCTCCTGTAATTTACATAAGACTTTTAGGCAAAGAAAATCATTTCTCAGGCATAGAAATCATGGCAAGCTGTGTTTTGAACTGAAGGTGATTTGGATGATTACGATTGTAGATTAAGAGAAAATGAAGCTTGTATGCAGTTTGCTTGTATTAGGGTCTCAAGCAAACAATCCTTCCAGGGCATTTTGGTAAATATACCTAATGAAATTTGCGGTCTTTCAAAGGTCTCATTTCCACTGCTTACAAAATGAAAGAAAACAGATCTTTTAGGAGGAAATTGAGCAAAGAACCACTTGCAAACTTGTTAGTTTCAGAGACAAAATAAGCTGTATTGGAAGAGAATTTGGATACTTTTGCTTGAACATGATCGTGGCCACTATTCTCAAAGGTACTAACAGACTACGATGTATGCAATAATCTCAGAAGAATGTGTTTACAAATGATGGCATCTACAGATGTTGCATTATGAAGTTGTACACCTGAATGATTTTAACCAATGTGACCTCAATAACTTAAATTAAAATAAATTTTTAAAAAATGAAACGAAAGAAAGTTTCATGTTGCGAGTGTATAGAAGTCTAAAAATCCCACACTAGAATATTAAAATTGATTAAAGAATATATGTTGTCTGCAAACTAAATGTACAAAAATAATTTTTGTTTCTATAATCTTATAGTAACAAATATAAAATGATTAAAAACTGATAGTAATTTTATCATCAAAAATATCAAATACCCACAGGCATAGTGAATTTTATGATTAGTTAATCTGAGAAGAATAATAGAGAATAATAATTTAGTACCTAACATCCATGTGCCTTAGGAGTGATCCTGATTTTTTTTTTTAAAAAAAGGATTTTACTTATTTATTTTTACATAGGGGAAGGGAAGGAGAAAGAGAGGGAGAGAAACATCAATGTGTGGTTGCCTCTCTCAGGCCCCCTACTGGGAACCTGGCCCGCAACCCAGGCATGTGCCCTGACTGGGAATCGAACCAGTGACCTTTGTTTTGCAGGCTGGCACTCAGTGCACTGAGCCACATGATCAGACATGAAAGCATGAGTGGGCAAGTTTTGTTATATGGCCTTCAGTAGTCAGCAGCCACACTTCCCCATAGGTATAATACGTGTCTGGCAACCTAATCTCTATCAGTGATGAATGTGAAATGTTGTCCCAGGCTGCTAATCCCTTTTTTAATTAAACTTTTTTCAGAGTTGAGCAGGGAATAAGACGACCACTAATTGGGTTTTCAGACAATTCAGTGTATACTGATTAAATGTAATAAAATATTAATAAATCATTTTATTATAGGGAATCAATGTTTTTATCATTGTTGCCTACTCTTGTGATGAATGCACAAAATGATGCTTAATATTTGATAGAAATAGCTAAGAAAAGTATTTAACTTTCTAGCAAACCTAGGACTTCAAATTCAGTATTTACAACCCAGATCTACATGATCATTTGTAAAAGTTATCAGTTTAAAATGTTAGCAGTTTCCACAAAAATTAGGACTGATATTTAAAATACTACTTTCTAATTTTTGGGGGCTGAAGAAAGGAAATTGAGCACAAATGTGAGGAAATGATTCAAATTGTTAAAAATACAAACACAACAAAAGCACTCTGATACGGAGAGTGCTTCTTAAAGCACAGAGTTTTTTTTAAGTAGAAATTCATAAATGGGTCAAGAAATACATTGCAAATGATTTTCTTACTTTAGACATTTTAGTGATGATCTTTATTATGTGAGAAGCACATGTGTAAATCTTGTCATTATCCAGTTGCTGCTGTGATGGACTTATTCAAAGGGAACTAATGCATACCTTACAATAAGACCCCCAATGAATAACAAAAAAATCACAAAAATAATTTGTTCTGTTGTCAGTAGTTCATTTCATTTGTATCACACCTTTACCATGTTACCGAATGTAAGAAATACAAAGTTTAATAAGATGCAAGTCTTGTCCACAAGGGAATCACAGCCATTTAGTCTCTTGATATTGATATAAGAAGAGATTAAGTAATGCAAAATATCTTAATGCAGCAAGTATCCTCAGTGAGGCCATGAAAAGGGATTAACAAGGTAGAGGAGCAAGAGATTCATATGAAGAAAATTAAATTTTATTTTCAATGACAATTAAAACAGCACGGAAAAGACCGTCAGTTGGCAAACCTCATTAAATCATGGATCCAGTGTAGTCAAGCTGAAATAATTGTTCTGCAAAGATCATTCCAAAATGCTTACTTTTCACTGTCTTCTGTGATCTTTACTCATGAGTTACCTTGTAAGAAGCTCATGTGGATAC
This sequence comes from Trachops cirrhosus, assembly GCA_028533065.1. Classification (NCBI taxonomy): domain Eukaryota; kingdom Metazoa; phylum Chordata; class Mammalia; order Chiroptera; family Phyllostomidae; genus Trachops; species Trachops cirrhosus. The sequence goes on along the minus strand of JAPYXV010000072.1, from coordinate 63,931 downwards.
AACAACGAAGAAAAATGGAAGGGTCACATTTGTAATCAACAAAGTGACAAAGTAAAAGTGATTATTTTGCTTTCATCATTTATTCACATAACATTTCTCACTAAAGTCAGAGAACATAGTATTAATTTACTCAGTTTCATTTTGAGATATTTTGCAGCACATTTTATTTTTATTTAGGGTAGTAAGAGCTTGCTTATTTCCTCCTTGCAAATACACATCAGTATATGAGCAAACACCCTATGCTATATGATAGTAAATGGTCTAATAAATGAATAAGAAAGCATTTTTATTCTCCTAGTTAATTTATGTATACAAGAGGCAAAAATGCATGATCTATTGTAATCTTTTTCATGTATGAACATAATCACATATATTATAGAACAGATATCCATTTCAATTTTGTCTGTATTCATAAGTGAACTCAATATAAAATGCCAGTTTTAAGAGGAAATAAAAGCTAACATTTTAATGTAAAAGATGGACTATTTATGTTTTTAATAATGTAGGCTTCACTCATTCTCAAGATATATCACATATTTCAGAATTTTTAAAAAACATCTCAAGCCAGGTCTCATCCACTTCCAGTGTGTGAACACGTCTTCTTCGGATGGCAGTATACACAGTACTTGTATGAACAGAGTGAATGCATTTGTGGCACTGCATCAGTCAGTCCTGACACAAAAACAGATGGATCCCTAAATCAGTGGAATTCTTGACAGAAAACAGATGGAACACTAAATCTGTAATTAAAGGGAGTTTAATAAGGAGACCATTTACAAATGTCGAAAAAAATTGTGTATAATACAGCTCACTGAAGTGAACAACAGCAGGGGGACGTGACCACTTCTCGTCCAGAAGGGTGAAAGGCAGACAGTGCTGCCCAGGACTTGGTGAGAAGGCAAGCTCAGGATGTAGAAGGTAACCAGCCAATGAGAGTTGTAGCCTTTCACGCTGGTACAGAATACTGGCAGGCTATAGTCTAATACACACATGGTTCATTTATTTCCTATTAATAAATGTATATTATGCTTCACTTAAAAATTAGCAACAGCAGAAAAAATAAAATAAATTCCCCACAATATATACCATTAAAGTATTGTTGTCATTTCTTATGCCATATAGAATAGAGGCTTAAAAAAATGAGTGTGATTATTATCAGTGTCCAATTTCCATAGCTTTGGGTTTTTTTTCTGAATAGTTAAATATCCATTTAAACTAAATGCTGGTTATAATTCACTTTGTTGCTACTTCTAAAGGTTCACATTTTTCACAATGTATTTCAAAAATGACTTTTTTATTATCTCTTCTGCATCAGTATAGCCTGATGATTTAATATCACATGTTAAATTATAATGCATTATCCTGATATGAGACCGATATTTTGAGTAGGTAACTATATATGATGACAATCTAAATACATGTGCGTGTATGCATACATACTGAATGAATGGCCTATTCAAACTGTTTTATGATGCAGAACAGTAATAGTCTGTGGTTCTTAACTTCCGGTCATTTGGTAGATAAGAAAATGTTCAGTTTTCAAAGCAGGGCTCAATAACATTCCTTTGAAGCCAGAATAAGCTATCATTTTGATGACTAGATATCAGTGCAATTTGAACACTGAAATTTGGAATGATAATAAGATGATATCGGACCTTCTTTTCTGCATATTATTAGCCAAGGGAATGTCTAATGTAAAATGTATTGGCTTGGGTTCAGATGGGATTTAGTATGTCTACTCATTACACTGATTTTACATATTTCAAACTCCTTTATCTTGTAAATTTTCACTCCTTAAGATCTCAGCATGCACTATAGGGAAAAGAAAGCCCACTGACAAAAATCTGCAAAATGTCAAGGCGGAAGGAGATAATGAAATGTCTCCTTCCACGGCATGTACTCAAAGTCCAGAATTCAGATATTAGCATTGCTCAGGGGAAGTGGTGCATGTCCCTCCAGCTGCTGCTCTTCTCAAGAAAGGCTAGTGCTAGAGCACTCTAGGAATGGTACCAAGTTATAGTGTCACATCATGTTTTTGAAAGTTGGGGAATATTTTTGATGGATTTTGAAAAGATTTTATTTATTTATTTTTAGAGAGAGGAGAAGAGAGGGAGAGAAACATCAAGAGAGGGTCTCCAGTTCCTCAGTAGTGGGTGTGTGAGAGGCAACCCAGGCATGTGCCCTCAATGGGAACCAAACCGGTGACCCTTGGGTTTGCAGGCCAGTGCTCAATCTGCTGAGCCACACCAGCCACAGTCATTTTCAATGGATTTTTAAAAGAAAAATATTTGAGTTAATCTAAGTAGAAAAGTAAAAGGGGAACCTAGTAGAAAATTAAAAAAAGATACTAACTGGAAATGAGACCAGCAGAAAACATTACATGTAATAAGGGCTCAGTAACATAAACAATTGACGTCTGAATTCATAATGGAATTGATCTAAATATTTTTCTAAAGGAAAGTTAATATACACCCTGGCTGGATGGCTTAGTTGGTTGGAGCATCATCCTGTATACCAAAAGTTTGTGGGTTCGATCCTGGGTCAGGGCCATGCCTAGGTTGCAGATTTGATTTCTGGTCCAGGCACATAGGGGAAGCATCAAATCGATGTTTCTCTCTCTCCCTTCCTCTGTTGTTTCCTCTCTCTCTAAAAAAAAAAATCAATGAAAAAATGGTCTCAAGTGAGGATAAAAATATTTTTTTAATTTTTAAAAGAAAGAAAGCCAGGAAATATGACTATCAAAACACTATCAAAATAAGCATATTTTAAGTGAGTAGATTATGCATGGAAGATAGTGTCAGCTGGACCTTAATATACATCATATAACAGGCAAATTATGTTACCGGAAAAGGGAAAATTTTTGTTGATCAATGTATTAATAACTATATTTGGTAGGGATCTCTGTATTGTGAAAGATAATTTTAGTTTAGATAAGATTCCTTGCCTATCTATAAATTTGTATATTGTGTACTTTTTATTAAAGATAATATACATTTTGGGAAAACAAGTGTGCAATTGATATTCACTTGTGGGATTTATTGATTACATACATGCCTTTCATGGACTCACAGAATGCAGCAATTGAAAAGGATTCACAACAAATCAGTCTCTTAGAGCTGGAGAAAGTGAGAAAAACAAGGAGATTTAGTCCAAGAATATACAGCTGGGGACAAAGTCAGGGCTCAATTCTAGGTCTAACTGGGACTCCAATACTTCTTCTATTGTGCTAAAGCTGCATATTATCTCTATTCTTACTATTAGAAATCTGACATCAATTAATTAACTTGACAATAATAAGCACTCATGGTTTAGGAATAAAAGCCAGTTTTCATCTTTAGTCACTTTAATTATATGATTATACATAAACACAAATTTGCAGAAAGTATATACATTCAATAGAGATATCCTAGTGGAGCCGGGGCACTTATGTGGTAGGAGCCTTGTCCCAACCAGGTCAGGGCACATAAGGGAATATACCCATAGGTGCATAAATGGCTGGAACAACAAATCAATATTTCTTTCTGAGCAATAAATTTAAAAAATTAAAAAAGATTTACTAGTGGAAAGGGATATTACAATGATTTCATTAGCTATTACCTTACTCTTATCTACATTTTTTTGCTAATAAAAAGAAAATGTGAGCAAATACCAAGGCAAGCTTACCAAGGTTTACATGATATTGTCTGCTTTCAAAAATAAAAGACTAACAAAGGCTTGAACAATGAGGTGAGAAAGTCCATTGAACATGAGCATTGCTGGTGCTGATGATCCGCCAAGAATCTAAGGTAAACGTCACTAAGGAAATAATCTCATTCTAATGAGTTCCATTATTCTGCTATTAATGATTATAACGATTGGTTATTTCAATTTTTAGTAGTATAATTTTATGTCCATCACTTTTATTTGTCAGATTTGAAAACAGCATACTAAATTCTGCTTTCATAAAAGCTCACTGGCATGGATAAAAAGGAGCAATTTTCAGTGTTTTTAAATTCCTGAGACTGTTGCTGAACAGATAATAAATAGCTTTCTACCTCATTAGAAAGTAAAAGCTTAGTTTTATTCATCTCTAGAGTGGCTGAAGGCAGAACAGCATAGCACGTTAACAGTTAGATGAGTTTTAAAAATGCTCACAGCTAACACCGTGTTTTCCTGGAATATAAAACACACGATTATTTCATTTTGGTGCTGGATTGCATGGCAAAGCCTAGCTGTAGGCTTATTTATAAAAATAAAGAATGTCTCTTTTTAAAAATATATTTTAAGTGATATTAGCAATCCTAGTCTTGTTTGGTTAATGATTATTTAAAAATACAAAAAGCAAGTAAAACAAACAACTTTGACATTATTTAAGAACCAGTTCATCTACTGCTTTGCTTTATATACTTACTTTTTACTTATATCACCATCAGGGTTTCCTAAGACTATTTCTAACTTAACGATCACAGATAAAGAGGAATTTTATTTTTAATGTACAGGTAGGTCTTATTCCCTAAAAGGAGCCATGCTGATAGAAATAATTTTTAAGTTTCAAAGATGATTTATGACTCACGTATTATGTTAAAAACTATTTATATTATTATTTATGGCATCACACTCATTTTGTCACCTTTTAAAAACACTTTGCAAATTCCAATGTTTGTAAGAGTTAACTGTCCTATCTTGGATCGAAGCTTTTATTTTATGACTTTAAAAAGATATTAACTTAATATAGCAAAGTGAATGTTAAATAAAGCAAAAAGAAAATAACTCATACTTTAACATCTCTATTTTATTTTAATATCAAACCTATAACATTTGAACCTAATGTCAATGATCAATGGGGAAAGTGTGCACATTAAGAATTGCCACATAGGCACTCAACTTTTTCAAAATGTATATAGCACAGCTATTTCTTCCAAGTGTACTCCTTTAAGTACCTTGCAGAACTCTATTGTGGAGCAGATGTCATTGGAAAGCAAAGAGAATAGGTGCTAATTATAAGGGAGCTTTGATTCTATCTAAGAACATTTTAAAATAAGTTATTGGAAAATTATGATTTTTCTATTTAAAGTAGCATATAAATACTGTCAAACTATATCATTCAGTCATCGTTCAAAACAAACATTTAAAGAATGTTTATGTCACCCTGGCTGGTGTGGCTCAGTGGATTAAGCACCTGCCTGTGAACCAAAGGGTTGCAGGTTCAATTCCCAGTCAGGGCATACGCCCGGGTTGTGGGCCAGGTCCCCAGTAGGGGGCGTGCAAGAGGCAACCACATATTGATGTTTTGTTCTCTATCTTTCTCCCTCCCTTCCCCTCTGTCTAAAAATAAAAAAATAAAGTCTTTAAAAAATGTTTTGAAACAGAACGTTTATGTCAATACAGCAATGTAAATCAAAACTTTAATGCTTCAGGGATGGAAACAGCCTGACTAGAAAATGGTGGCGAAGTAGGTAGGAGTGGAGCCCAGTTCTCCCTGCGCCCAGCTGGAACACCTAGCTGATCTTCTGAGGAACAGAGTGAACAGCCAACGGAATCCCAGCTTATAGGAAGTTTGGAGGCCAAAAATTGCAGAGGACATTGAGAAACAGACTGCTAGAAGAGTGTGTGAGAAGAGTGTGTTGGGACGGTAAGGTCCCTGGGATCTGCGCCACTGTGCTCCTGGCCCTGTGCCTGCCGCCAGACATGGGGAGGAGAGTTAGAGCACCAGCTCCCGCCCCTGCCAGAGCAGGGAGGGCAGCCCAGCACCAGAAGGGACCTGGGTGCTGGAAGTCAAGTCGCTGGGGGGAGTAGAGACGAAGTGGGAGACACATGGAGGCAGTGCACATGCATATACTCTGGGACTGTGGACGCTGGCACCAGAGAAATTGGGGTGCCAGTGACACCTGGAGAAGGGAGGAGCTGGGCCATGTCAGACTCTGGTTTGGGTAGTCTTTGGACTGGCTGGAAAGTGAGGCTGTGTGGGTGCACTTGTTAAGAACAGCAGGCAGCTGCTTTGTAAGGAACTCTCCAGCAGCCTCTGGTGTGCCCCGAGGGAGATTTCAGGTGAGCACCCAGAGTGAGTGGTGGAGGGGAACTGCCCCGCCACCCCCCACACCTGTCTTGGGCTCCATGCCAGAGATTGAGTCACGCTGTGAACAGCCGAGTAGCTGATTTCAGCCTGGGAGCTCAGGAAGATCTGGGCAAATTGTCAATATTGTGACCCGAACCAAGTTCCCATCCTCTCAGAACCAAAGGAAGGGAGAAAAGTGAAGCCCAGCCCCCTCTTCCTGTGGCACGTAGGACCAGCAGAACTTGCTGAACAAGTTTAAAGTCAGCAGGATGCTTCTTATTATCTTTTTTTTAGATCCTCTCTCTTCCCCCCTTTTTTTCTTCCCCCAAGTGAGATGATAAGATGCAGAGTTACAAAGGGTCCAGAGACAGATTGAAAGGGGGAGCACAAGGCTAACCCCAAAAACTGAGAAACTGAGACAAATGTCACTTTGCTATCCCACAGAGCTGGCATTTTATCGTGTATGTGTATTATTATTATCTTGCAAGTAGTTTTTACCACTTTTATTAGTTTTTTTTATTCTCTTCCTTATGTTTAGTTTTCCTTGTTTTATTTCCATTTAATTGCACTGCTTGACTGGTGTTCCTTATTCTTTCTATATTGTATTTTAATTTTCCTTCTTTCACTTCACCTGTTTCCAATAAGACACAATTCTTGATCAAGTACTTTCTCTTCTGTTTATCCAAATCATATATTTCTTGTCATATTATTGTTGTTCCAGTACTATTGTAAATAATTGTTGTTTCATACAATTGTACATACTACACAGCAACCCTCCCTAATCTTATCCCACTTCACTTTAATCCTGGGCATTATTATTGTTGTGGTTAACTCTATTGTCTCTCACACTGAGCCTACTTCCTATGCTTTACTCTCACTATATCTCATCATCTAACCTTGCACAAGAGCTCTGTTTTCTGGATTCAGTTCACAATCCTCCTCCCTCTAACAAGAGTCTTATCTCTCTTTTACCTTTTATAAAAAGAGGCCAGTTGGGTGAAATATCACAGTTAACACTATACTTACCCAAAGAATCTCCTATCTCTTTTCTACTTTGCTGGTACTTTAAATCCCATAAAATACTCTCGTGTTGTCTTAATCCATTTTGACTACCCCCTGCCGCTGATCACATACAAGAATAGGTGGGACCTGCGAACATCAGCATACCTGCTGGAGGAGAAAAACCACCAACAAAGGAACTGCCAGAAGGTAAAAACCCAAGTCCAACAAGAGAGCTCACACAAACAGAAGAAGGGCAAACCTAGAGCATCCAGACAAGGAGATCAAAGAGACCACAACACTGAACCCCACAGAATTCCTACCATAGAAGTTCACCATACAAAGACAGCTAGCAAAGCGAAACACCAGGAAGTGCAGAAACAAACAAAAAGAGTTATCTAAAATGGGGAGACAAAAAAAGAACATGCAATCAAAAGGAATGGAAGACTCCCCACTAAAAGAGCTAAATGAAATGGAGGTAACCAAACTATCAGATATAGAATTCAAATTAATGGTAATAAAGATGCTCAAAAACTCACAGACAACTACAAGGAACTTGTTGCAGACCACCAGCCCGTGGTGATCGCAAATGTTGTAGATGCTCGCAAATCACAAGAAAAACATACACATGCACTACCGAGTCCTCTGGAGGAATAGGGACGGCATGGCTACCCTCTCAAGGGGAGGGTGCCTCCAAGTGGCCTGGCCACTCTCTCCAAGGAGAGCGCCCTGAGCCACTGCCTCAATAGGCCTTTAATATTAGGTAGTATTTGTAAGTGAACGGATGCAGAATGTGGGTTCATTGTCTAGCAGAGAAGATCAAAACAGGTAGATAATTTACATAGGATTCAAAAGTCTCATGCTGGGTTTTGGGGCTGGTATCACCTAACAGATACAGGATTAGTCTCGTTTCCTGCCAGAGCCTACACATCCAAGAACATCCTAGCAAGCAAGTCTCACAGGATTCTACATATCCTATGCCCCAGGTCCAATTTACCTCAGGTGTCCGCTGACTCTACTCTGAGCCTCACCGCCCCTGCTATTTCTGCAGGCCCTGAGTCGGGCAGAGGAAACAAAGGCAGCCAGGAGACTTGGATTTCTCACATCCAGAAGAAGGACTCAGGCTACTGTCAAAGCCGAGAGGGGAGGGGTGATATCAATCACTCCCTCACTTCCACAGCCCCCTGAGTCTCTTCCCTGATGGCTTATTCCCATGTGATTGTGTCTGTTTTAGGTCCATTCTTTCCAGAGAATGGTTGCCCGTCATTGACTATCCGATCAAGCTGAAGGGAATAGCAGAGCAGGCAGTGCCCACGTTCAGGAAAATAAGTTTTGTCTCCTTAGGCCTCCCAGTTCTCGGAGGTTTCTCACTCAGCCTTAGCCATGGAGGGTTACGGCTCCTGAAACCAGGCAGGACACCACAGGAACTGAGTGAGAACTACATCAGCATGAAAAAAAGAAATAGATATATAAACAAACACCAGGAAGAAATGAACAATAAAACCTCGGAAATAAAAAACACACTACAAGCAATTACAAACAGGCTG
>JAPYXV010000072.1:38052-55251 GCA_028533065.1 Trachops cirrhosus | reverse complement strand
AGGCCTAAGGAGACAAAACTTATTTTCCTGAACGTGGGCACTGCCTGCTCTGCTATTCCCTTCAGCTTGATCGGATAGTCAATGACGGGCAACCATTCTCTGGAAAGAATGGACCTAAAACAGACACAATCACATGGGAATAAGCCATCAGGGAAGAGACTCAGGGGGCTGTGGAAGTGAGGGAGTGATTGATATCACCCCTCCCCTCTCGGCTTTGACAGTAGCCTGAGTCCTTCTTCTGGATGTGAGAAATCCAAGTCTCCTGGCTGCCTTTGTTTCCTCTGCCCGACTCAGGGCCTGCAGAAATAGCAGGGGCGGTGAGGCTCAGAGTAGAGTCAGCGGACACCTGAGGTAAATTGGACCTGGGGCATAGGATATGTAGAATCCTGTGAGACTTGCTTGCTAGGATGTTCTTGGATGTGTAGGCTCTGGCAGGAAACGAGACTAATCCTGTATCTGTTAGGTGATACCAGCCCCAAAACCCAGCATGAGACTTTTGAATCCTATGTAAATTATCTACCTGTTTTGATCTTCTCTGCTAGACAATGAACCCACATTCTGCATCCGTTCACTTACAAATACTACCTAATATTAAAGGCCTATTGAGGCAGTGGCTCAGGGCGCTCTCCTTGGAGAGAGTGGCCAGGCCACTTGGAGGCACCCTCCCCTTGAGAGGGTAGCCATGCCGTCCCTATTCCTCCAGAGGACTCGGTAGTGCATGTGTATGTTTTTCTTGTGATTTGCGAGCATCTACAACATTTGCGATCACCACGGGCTGGTGGTCTGCAACAAGTTCCTTGTAGTTGTCTGTGAGTTTTTGAGCATCTTTATTACCATTAATTTGAATTCTATATCTGATAGTTTGGTTACCTCCATTTCATTTAGCTCTTTTAGTGGGGAGTCTTCCATTCCTTTTGATTGCATGTTCTTTTTTTGTCTCCCCATTTTAGATAACTCTTTTTGTTTGTTTCTGCACTTCCTGGTGTTTCGCTTTGCTAGCTGTCTTTGTATGGTGAACTTCTATGGTAGGAATTCTGTGGGGTTCAGTGTTGTGGTCTCTTTGATCTCCTTGTCTGGATGCTCTAGGTTTGCCCTTCTTCTGTTTGTGTGAGCTCTCTTGTTGGACTTGGGTTTTTACCTTCTGGCAGTTCCTTTGTTGGTGGTTTTTCTCCTCCAGCAGGTATGCTGATGTTCGCAGGTCCCACCTATTCTTGTATGTGATCAGCGGCAGGGGGTAGTCAAAATGGATTAAGACAACACGAGAGTATTTTATGGGATTTAAAGTACCAGCAAAGTAGAAAAGAGATAGGAGATTCTTTGGGTAAGTATAGTGTTAACTGTGATATTTCACCCAACTGGCCTCTTTTTATAAAAGGTAAAAGAGAGATAAGACTCTTGTTAGAGGGAGGAGGATTGTGAACTGAATCCAGAAAACAGAGCTCTTGTGCAAGGTTAGATGATGAGATATAGTGAGAGTAAAGCATAGGAAGTAGGCTCAGTGTGAGAGACAATAGAGTTAACCACAACAATAATAATGCCCAGGATTAAAGTGAAGTGGGATAAGATTAGGGAGGGTTGCTGTGTAGTATGTACAATTGTATGAAACAACAATTATTTACAATAGTACTGGAACAACAATAATATGACAAGAAATATATGATTTGGATAAACAGAAGAGAAAGTACTTGATCAAGAATTGTGTCTTATTGGAAACAGGTGAAGTGAAAGAAGGAAAATTAAAATACAATATAGAAAGAATAAGGAACACCAGTCAAGCAGTGCAATTAAATGGAAATAAAACAAGGAAAACTAAACATAAGGAAGAGAATAAAAAAAACTAATAAAAGTGGTAAAAACTACTTGCAAGATAATAATAATACACATACACGATAAAATGCCAGCTCTGTGGGATAGCAAAGTGACATTTGTCTCAGTTTCTCAGTTTTTGGGGTTAGCCTTGTGCTCCCCCTTTCAATCTGTCTCTGGACCCTTTGTAACTCTGCATCTTATCATCTCACTTGGGGGAAGAAAAAAAGGGGGGAAGAGAGAGGATCTAAAAAAAAGATAATAAGAAGCATCCTGCTGACTTTAAACTTGTTCAGCAAGTTCTGCTGGTCCTACGTGCCACAGGAAGAGGGGGCTGGGCTTCACTTTTCTCCCTTCCTTTGGTTCTGAGAGGATGGGAACTTGGTTCGGGTCACAATATTGACAATTTGCCCAGATCTTCCTGAGCTCCCAGGCTGAAATCAGCTACTCGGCTGTTCACAGCGTGACTCAATCTCTGGCATGGAGCCCAAGACAGGTGTGGGGGGTGGCGGGGCAGTTCCCCTCCACCACTCACTCTGGGTGCTCACCTGAAATCTCCCTCGGGGCACACCAGAGGCTGCTGGAGAGTTCCTTACAAAGCAGCTGCCTGCTGTTCTTAACAAGTGCACCCACACAGCCTCACTTTCCAGCCAGTCCAAAGACTACCCAAACCAGAGTCTGACATGGCCCAGCTCCTCCCTTCTCCAGGTGTCACTGGCACCCCAATTTCTCTGGTGCCAGCGTCCACAGTCCCAGAGTATATGCATGTGCACTGCCTCCATGTGTCTCCCACTTCGTCTCTACTCCCCCCAGCGACTTGACTTCCAGCACCCAGGTCCCTTCTGGTGCTGGGCTGCCCTCCCTGCTCTGGCAGGGGCGGGAGCTGGTGCTCTAACTCTCCTCCCCATGTCTGGCGGCAGGCACAGGGCCAGGAGCACAGTGGCGCAGATCCCAGGGACCTTACCGTCCCAACACACTCTTCTCACACACTCTTCTAGCAGTCTGTTTCTCAATGTCCTCTGCAATTTTTGGCCTCCAAACTTCCTATAAGCTGGGATTCCGTTGGCTGTTCACTCTGTTCCTCAGAAGATCAGCTAGGTGTTCCAGCTGGGCGCAGGGAGAACTGGGCTCCACTCCTACCTACTTCGCCACCATTTTCTAGTCAGGCTGTTTCCATCCCTGAAGCATTAAAGTTTTGATTTACATTGCTGTATTGACATAAACGTTCTGTTTCAAAACATTTTTTAAAGACTTTATTTTTTTATTTTTAGACAGAGGGGAAGGGAGGGAGAAAGATAGAGAACAAAACATCAATATGTGGTTGCCTCTTGCACGCCCCCTACTGGGGACCTGGCCCACAACCCGGGCGTATGCCCTGACTGGGAATTGAACCTGCAACCCTTTGGTTCACAGGCAGGTGCTTAATCCACTGAGCCACACCAGCCAGGGTGACATAAACATTCTTTAAATGTTTGTTTTGAACGATGACTGAATGATATAGTTTGACAGTATTTATATGCTACTTTAAATAGAAAAATCATAATTTTCCAATAACTTATTTTAAAATGTTCTTAGATAGAATCAAAGCTCCCTTATAATTAGCACCTATTCTCTTTGCTTTCCAATGACATCTGCTCCACAATAGAGTTCTGCAAGGTACTTAAAGGAGTACACTTGGAAGAAATAGCTGTGCTATATACATTTTGAAAAAGTTGAGTGCCTATGTGGCAATTCTTAATGTGCACACTTTCCCCATTGATCATTGACATTAGGTTCAAATGTTATAGGTTTGATATTAAAATAAAATAGAGATGTTAAAGTATGAGTTATTTTCTTTTTGCTTTATTTAACATTCACTTTGCTATATTAAGTTAATATCTTTTTAAAGTCATAAAATAAAAGCTTCGATCCAAGATAGGACAGTTAACTCTTACAAACATTGGAATTTGCAAAGTGTTTTTAAAAGGTGACAAAATGAGTGTGATGCCATAAATAATAATATAAATAGTTTTTAACATAATACGTGAGTCATAAATCATCTTTGAAACTTAAAAATTATTTCTATCAGCATGGCTCCTTTTAGGGAATAAGACCTACCTGTACATTAAAAATAAAATTCCTCTTTATCTGTGATCGTTAAGTTAGAAATAGTCTTAGGAAACCCTGATGGTGATATAAGTAAAAAGTAAGTATATAAAGCAAAGCAGTAGATGAACTGGTTCTTAAATAATGTCAAAGTTGTTTGTTTTACTTGCTTTTTGTATTTTTAAATAATCATTAACCAAACAAGACTAGGATTGCTAATATCACTTAAAATATATTTTTAAAAAGAGACATTCTTTATTTTTATAAATAAGCCTACAGCTAGGCTTTGCCATGCAATCCAGCACCAAAATGAAATAATCGTGTGTTTTATATTCCAGGAAAACACGGTGTTAGCTGTGAGCATTTTTAAAACTCATCTAACTGTTAACGTGCTATGCTGTTCTGCCTTCAGCCACTCTAGAGATGAATAAAACTAAGCTTTTACTTTCTAATGAGGTAGAAAGCTATTTATTATCTGTTCAGCAACAGTCTCAGGAATTTAAAAACACTGAAAATTGCTCCTTTTTATCCATGCCAGTGAGCTTTTATGAAAGCAGAATTTAGTATGCTGTTTTCAAATCTGACAAATAAAAGTGATGGACATAAAATTATACTACTAAAAATTGAAATAACCAATCGTTATAATCATTAATAGCAGAATAATGGAACTCATTAGAATGAGATTATTTCCTTAGTGACGTTTACCTTAGATTCTTGGCGGATCATCAGCACCAGCAATGCTCATGTTCAATGGACTTTCTCACCTCATTGTTCAAGCCTTTGTTAGTCTTTTATTTTTGAAAGCAGACAATATCATGTAAACCTTGGTAAGCTTGCCTTGGTATTTGCTCACATTTTCTTTTTATTAGCAAAAAAATGTAGATAAGAGTAAGGTAATAGCTAATGAAATCATTGTAATATCCCTTTCCACTAGTAAATCTTTTTTAATTTTTTAAATTTATTGCTCAGAAAGAAATATTGATTTGTTGTTCCAGCCATTTATGCACCTATGGGTATATTCCCTTATGTGCCCTGACCTGGTTGGGACAAGGCTCCTACCACATAAGTGCCCCGGCTCCACTAGGATATCTCTATTGAATGTATATACTTTCTGCAAATTTGTGTTTATGTATAATCATATAATTAAAGTGACTAAAGATGAAAACTGGCTTTTATTCCTAAACCATGAGTGCTTATTATTGTCAAGTTAATTAATTGATGTCAGATTTCTAATAGTAAGAATAGAGATAATATGCAGCTTTAGCACAATAGAAGAAGTATTGGAGTCCCAGTTAGACCTAGAATTGAGCCCTGACTTTGTCCCCAGCTGTATATTCTTGGACTAAATCTCCTTGTTTTTCTCACTTTCTCCAGCTCTAAGAGACTGATTTGTTGTGAATCCTTTTCAATTGCTGCATTCTGTGAGTCCATGAAAGGCATGTATGTAATCAATAAATCCCACAAGTGAATATCAATTGCACACTTGTTTTCCCAAAATGTATATTATCTTTAATAAAAAGTACACAATATACAAATTTATAGATAGGCAAGGAATCTTATCTAAACTAAAATTATCTTTCACAATACAGAGATCCCTACCAAATATAGTTATTAATACATTGATCAACAAAAATTTTCCCTTTTCCGGTAACATAATTTGCCTGTTATATGATGTATATTAAGGTCCAGCTGACACTATCTTCCATGCATAATCTACTCACTTAAAATATGCTTATTTTGATAGTGTTTTGATAGTCATATTTCCTGGCTTTCTTTCTTTTAAAAATTAAAAAAATATTTTTATCCTCACTTGAGACCATTTTTTCATTGATTTTTTTTTTTAGAGAGAGAGGAAACAACAGAGGAAGGGAGAGAGAGAAACATCGATTTGATGCTTCCCCTATGTGCCTGGACCAGAAATCAAATCTGCAACCTAGGCATGGCCCTGACCCAGGATCGAACCCACAAACTTTTGGTATACAGGATGATGCTCCAACCAACTAAGCCATCCAGCCAGGGTGTATATTAACTTTCCTTTAGAAAAATATTTAGATCAATTCCATTATGAATTCAGACGTCAATTGTTTATGTTACTGAGCCCTTATTACATGTAATGTTTTCTGCTGGTCTCATTTCCAGTTAGTATCTTTTTTTAATTTTCTACTAGGTTCCCCTTTTACTTTTCTACTTAGATTAACTCAAATATTTTTCTTTTAAAAATCCATTGAAAATGACTGTGGCTGGTGTGGCTCAGCAGATTGAGCACTGGCCTGCAAACCCAAGGGTCACCGGTTTGGTTCCCATTGAGGGCACATGCCTGGGTTGCCTCTCACACACCCACTACTGAGGAACTGGAGACCCTCTCTTGATGTTTCTCTCCCTCTCTTCTCCTCTCTCTAAAAATAAATAAATAAAATCTTTTCAAAATCCATCAAAAATATTCCCCAACTTTCAAAAACATGATGTGACACTATAACTTGGTACCATTCCTAGAGTGCTCTAGCACTAGCCTTTCTTGAGAAGAGCAGCAGCTGGAGGGACATGCACCACTTCCCCTGAGCAATGCTAATATCTGAATTCTGGACTTTGAGTACATGCCGTGGAAGGAGACATTTCATTATCTCCTTCCGCCTTGACATTTTGCAGATTTTTGTCAGTGGGCTTTCTTTTCCCTATAGTGCATGCTGAGATCTTAAGGAGTGAAAATTTACAAGATAAAGGAGTTTGAAATATGTAAAATCAGTGTAATGAGTAGACATACTAAATCCCATCTGAACCCAAGCCAATACATTTTACATTAGACATTCCCTTGGCTAATAATATGCAGAAAAGAAGGTCCGATATCATCTTATTATCATTCCAAATTTCAGTGTTCAAATTGCACTGATATCTAGTCATCAAAATGATAGCTTATTCTGGCTTCAAAGGAATGTTATTGAGCCCTGCTTTGAAAACTGAACATTTTCTTATCTACCAAATGACCGGAAGTTAAGAACCACAGACTATTACTGTTCTGCATCATAAAACAGTTTGAATAGGCCATTCATTCAGTATGTATGCATACACGCACATGTATTTAGATTGTCATCATATATAGTTACCTACTCAAAATATCGGTCTCATATCAGGATAATGCATTATAATTTAACATGTGATATTAAATCATCAGGCTATACTGATGCAGAAGAGATAATAAAAAAGTCATTTTTGAAATACATTGTGAAAAATGTGAACCTTTAGAAGTAGCAACAAAGTGAATTATAACCAGCATTTAGTTTAAATGGATATTTAACTATTCAGAAAAAAAACCCAAAGCTATGGAAATTGGACACTGATAATAATCACACTCATTTTTTTAAGCCTCTATTCTATATGGCATAAGAAATGACAACAATACTTTAATGGTATATATTGTGGGGAATTTATTTTATTTTTTCTGCTGTTGCTAATTTTTAAGTGAAGCATAATATACATTTATTAATAGGAAATAAATGAACCATGTGTGTATTAGACTATAGCCTGCCAGTATTCTGTACCAGCGTGAAAGGCTACAACTCTCATTGGCTGGTTACCTTCTACATCCTGAGCTTGCCTTCTCACCAAGTCCTGGGCAGCACTGTCTGCCTTTCACCCTTCTGGACGAGAAGTGGTCACGTCCCCCTGCTGTTGTTCACTTCAGTGAGCTGTATTATACACAATTTTTTTCGACATTTGTAAATGGTCTCCTTATTAAACTCCCTTTAATTACAGATTTAGTGTTCCATCTGTTTTCTGTCAAGAATTCCACTGATTTAGGGATCCATCTGTTTTTGTGTCAGGACTGACTGATGCAGTGCCACAAATGCATTCACTCTGTTCATACAAGTACTGTGTATACTGCCATCCGAAGAAGACGTGTTCACACACTGGAAGTGGATGAGACCTGGCTTGAGATGTTTTTTAAAAATTCTGAAATATGTGATATATCTTGAGAATGAGTGAAGCCTACATTATTAAAAACATAAATAGTCCATCTTTTACATTAAAATGTTAGCTTTTATTTCCTCTTAAAACTGGCATTTTATATTGAGTTCACTTATGAATACAGACAAAATTGAAATGGATATCTGTTCTATAATATATGTGATTATGTTCATACATGAAAAAGATTACAATAGATCATGCATTTTTGCCTCTTGTATACATAAATTAACTAGGAGAATAAAAATGCTTTCTTATTCATTTATTAGACCATTTACTATCATATAGCATAGGGTGTTTGCTCATATACTGATGTGTATTTGCAAGGAGGAAATAAGCAAGCTCTTACTACCCTAAATAAAAATAAAATGTGCTGCAAAATATCTCAAAATGAAACTGAGTAAATTAATACTATGTTCTCTGACTTTAGTGAGAAATGTTATGTGAATAAATGATGAAAGCAAAATAATCACTTTTACTTTGTCACTTTGTTGATTACAAATGTGACCCTTCCATTTTTCTTCGTTGTTGTATCCACATGAGCTTCTTACAAGGTAACTCATGAGTAAAGATCACAGAAGACAGTGAAAAGTAAGCATTTTGGAATGATCTTTGCAGAACAATTATTTCAGCTTGACTACACTGGATCCATGATTTAATGAGGTTTGCCAACTGACGGTCTTTTCCGTGCTGTTTTAATTGTCATTGAAAATAAAATTTAATTTTCTTCATATGAATCTCTTGCTCCTCTACCTTGTTAATCCCTTTTCATGGCCTCACTGAGGATACTTGCTGCATTAAGATATTTTGCATTACTTAATCTCTTCTTATATCAATATCAAGAGACTAAATGGCTGTGATTCCCTTGTGGACAAGACTTGCATCTTATTAAACTTTGTATTTCTTACATTCGGTAACATGGTAAAGGTGTGATACAAATGAAATGAACTACTGACAACAGAACAAATTATTTTTGTGATTTTTTTGTTATTCATTGGGGGTCTTATTGTAAGGTATGCATTAGTTCCCTTTGAATAAGTCCATCACAGCAGCAACTGGATAATGACAAGATTTACACATGTGCTTCTCACATAATAAAGATCATCACTAAAATGTCTAAAGTAAGAAAATCATTTGCAATGTATTTCTTGACCCATTTATGAATTTCTACTTAAAAAAAACTCTGTGCTTTAAGAAGCACTCTCCGTATCAGAGTGCTTTTGTTGTGTTTGTATTTTTAACAATTTGAATCATTTCCTCACATTTGTGCTCAATTTCCTTTCTTCAGCCCCCAAAAATTAGAAAGTAGTATTTTAAATATCAGTCCTAATTTTTGTGGAAACTGCTAACATTTTAAACTGATAACTTTTACAAATGATCATGTAGATCTGGGTTGTAAATACTGAATTTGAAGTCCTAGGTTTGCTAGAAAGTTAAATACTTTTCTTAGCTATTTCTATCAAATATTAAGCATCATTTTGTGCATTCATCACAAGAGTAGGCAACAATGATAAAAACATTGATTCCCTATAATAAAATGATTTATTAATATTTTATTACATTTAATCAGTATACACTGAATTGTCTGAAAACCCAATTAGTGGTCGTCTTATTCCCTGCTCAACTCTGAAAAAAGTTTAATTAAAAAAGGGATTAGCAGCCTGGGACAACATTTCACATTCATCACTGATAGAGATTAGGTTGCCAGACACGTATTATACCTATGGGGAAGTGTGGCTGCTGACTACTGAAGGCCATATAACAAAACTTGCCCACTCATGCTTTCATGTCTGATCATGTGGCTCAGTGCACTGAGTGCCAGCCTGCAAAACAAAGGTCACTGGTTCGATTCCCAGTCAGGGCACATGCCTGGGTTGCGGGCCAGGTTCCCAGTAGGGGGCCTGAGAGAGGCAACCACACATTGATGTTTCTCTCCCTCTCTTTCTCCTTCCCTTCCCCTATGTAAAAATAAATAAGTAAAATCCTTTTTTTAAAAAAAAAAATCAGGATCACTCCTAAGGCACATGGATGTTAGGTACTAAATTATTATTCTCTATTATTCTTCTCAGATTAACTAATCATAAAATTCACTATGCCTGTGGGTATTTGATATTTTTGATGATAAAATTACTATCAGTTTTTAATCATTTTATATTTGTTACTATAAGATTATAGAAACAAAAATTATTTTTGTACATTTAGTTTGCAGACAACATATATTCTTTAATCAATTTTAATATTCTAGTGTGGGATTTTTAGACTTCTATACACTCGCAACATGAAACTTTCTTTCGTTTCATTTTTTAAAAATTTATTTTAATTTAAGTTATTGAGGTCACATTGGTTAAAATCATTCAGGTGTACAACTTCATAATGCAACATCTGTAGATGCCATCATTTGTAAACACATTCTTCTGAGATTATTGCATACATCGTAGTCTGTTAGTACCTTTGAGAATAGTGGCCACGATCATGTTCAAGCAAAAGTATCCAAATTCTCTTCCAATACAGCTTATTTTGTCTCTGAAACTAACAAGTTTGCAAGTGGTTCTTTGCTCAATTTCCTCCTAAAAGATCTGTTTTCTTTCATTTTGTAAGCAGTGGAAATGAGACCTTTGAAAGACCGCAAATTTCATTAGGTATATTTACCAAAATGCCCTGGAAGGATTGTTTGCTTGAGACCCTAATACAAGCAAACTGCATACAAGCTTCATTTTCTCTTAATCTACAATCGTAATCATCCAAATCACCTTCAGTTCAAAACACAGCTTGCCATGATTTCTATGCCTGAGAAATGATTTTCTTTGCCTAAAAGTCTTATGTAAATTACAGGAGACTTTATTCTAAGTAAACTCTAGGACAAATATGCACGCACTTGCAATAGAATAATTCTTTTGTAAATGAAGACAAATGCATTTTTAGCATGATGAAAATGCATGATCCAAATGTCACAATAGAAGAAATTATTCAGTTAACAGATAGTATTCATACTTCCCCCATAGATTATTGCAAATCATGCTGTTTTGATATGTCATTTTTTCTGTTAATGTTAGGCAAGCAAAATATAATTATTGAGCCATAAAACATGAAGGTAATGGCTTCTTTGGTACAGTTCAATTAACATAGGAATTACATAACATAATAGATCTATCTTTCTGATATTAAAATGTCTAGAGTAAATCTGAAGTTAGTGGCTGATGATTCCTTGAAAATTAAAAATATTTTCATTTTCTGATTTAATCTAGGCTGTTAACCTACTATAAAAAGTTATGATAGACTCTGGTTTAGGAAATCCACTAATGCACCTTTAAATATAGAATGTTAGCAGGAGAAGTGCTGAACTTCCAATATAAAAGTGTGAAAGTATATGGACTTGGTTGAGGCTTTTAAAATTTTGCAGGTTATGGATTACTAATTCATTCCTGAGTGTTTCATTAAAAGCAATACTTCAGCAGTAAAAGCGCAGACATTCAGGTCCTCCAAGACCCAGCGGGAGAGAAAAGTCTACTAATATGAAACCATTTACACCACATCTCAGGGAATTGAAACAGAAGACATTAAGAGATAAAGTAAATCAATTGTTTAGAAAATATCCTGTTGCCTCTCATCACTTACATGCATTAATTGAATCATGAAAGGTTACAAATCCGCAAGGTAGGAATTTTGAAATATTTTCTAAGCCTTTCAGTTTATAGAGTCTTTAAAGTGATACTTAGAAAAATCTCCAAAGCACAACAAAATTAACAATATTAATATTCTATTTGTAATACTATTTTTAACATTTGATTGTAAGATATCATTTATGTAAATTTCAATGACATGTGTTAGCTATCATGTACCGACATTTAAAGCATGTGAATATTTTAAAGTAACCTTTTCTCTCTGAACAGCACAACTGGATATTCACTATTAAACTGTTTCAAATTTTGAACTTTAAAATAATAAACACCTAGGACTGTACCCATAGACAGTAATCTAATGCTAAGTTAATTTTCACTGATAATTACAATAACAATGCAATACTACACAGCAGAAAGAAAGAAGGAGCTCCTACCATTTTCGACAGCATGGATGGAACTGGAGAGCGTTATGCTAAGTGAAATAAGCCAGGCAGTAAGGGACAAATACCATATGATCTCACCTTTAACAGGAATCTAATCAACAGAACAAATAAGCAAGCAAAATAGAAACAGAGACTTGAAAATAAAGAACTGCCTGACAGTGACTAGAGGGGATGGGGGATGGGATAATGGAGGGAAAATAGGGGAAGGGTCATCAAGGTATAGGAATAGAGGACTCAGGGGCACGGACAATGAATGGGGGCGATGGACTGTGGGAGTGGGAGGGGGTGGGGCAGGGGAGAGCAATGGGGAAAAGACAGGACAACTGTAACTGAACAACAGGAAAAGTAAAAAAATAAAATAACAACTTTGCTTTAAAATTGAAGAACATACTCCGATAGTTAAATTGATAACAGATATATATCTGTTATATATATATATATATCTGTTATATATACAGATATACATTTGTTATATATACAGATATACATCTGTTAATAAAACTGAAAATGACTATACTTTCCAATTCTTCAAGGTATAATCAGGATTTGCAATAACCTGACTGGGGTCAATGTAACAGCTTCACTTACTTCTATTGTCGTGCCACCTTTCACATTACTTGAATCACTTGATTCTCAAACTTTTATTGGCTTATTTAATAACCTCATGAAACACAGAGATTTATAGTTATACACAGGAAGATACACATGGATAAACATATACAGAATTGTTCAGAATTGTTCATATGTGTAAATTAAATGACTCCCAAGAACGATCCCTTCTGCCCACTGGTGAAAGGATGGTACTAGTCAGATGGTCAGACGACATGCGTGCCTTGTGTTCACAATGATTTCTTTTGCAAAATTCTTGACTGAGGCTGAAAATGAAAAACAAAAGCAATATACAGAGTTGGAAAGAACACAGGCTTCAAAATAGATTAGAAGACCTAAATTCCATTTGTTTTTAAAATTAGAATATTTTAAGAAACATACTTTCTTTTTATTACTTGTCATTTGAAGTGGTTAATAGCATAATAACTTTATCATATTCAAAAGCCACCATGCATATTTCTAAAAGGAAATTCTTAGTTAGCTCTGAAGAAAATGTTCTTTAGTATGTGGAACAAGATGGTGTTGGTAATATGCAAATTAGGTGGCAAAGGGAATGCTTTGTCATGGTAAATGAGACATAAATTAATTTATTCTAACAGCTTTCTACAATTGTAATTCTCAATTTTATCTTTTGTAAGTTGTGATTATTTCACAATATTCTCAGTTATAAACTCAGTATTCAGTTGAGAATTAACTCACACACATAACAGAGTCATACATGTGTTAGGTACAAACTGTGTACCAAAAATATCATAATGGTGTAATTTATAGCTAATAATTTTGTATATGTAGATCTCTAGCCTCAACTAACTTCTGAACTCATGTTAGCATTTTCAATAACCTGCTGAAACTAAACTCCATTTTGCCATAAAAAATGAAATAGGTGCCAAATGCCCAGGCATAACTTCCAGAAAACACATTTTTCATACTCCCTCAATTTCTTTTTATAAGGATGTTGTATTTGACTTCACACTTCATGAAATAAAAATCTCTGCTGGGTGTGATGACTTGCTTCCAAAGAATAGAGACTGAAAGAGAATCAGGGGGACATAATAGTGAAGAAACCTTGTGGAGGTGACTGTGACCAAGATTATCATCACGAGGACTCTGTCATTTTACTGTCACAGGTCCCTGATGGAATGAGATAAGTAGGACAATTGATTTCTGTGATTCTCCTCCAAGAAAAACCCATAAATGCATCTTAATACTGAGAAAAATACATCAGACAAATCCAAGTTGAGGACCACTCTACGAAAAACCGACCAGTCCTCCTTGAAACTGTGAGGGTCATAAAAACTAAGGGACATTGAAGAGACACAGTAACTACAGATAATTTTAAAACCTGCATGGAGTCCTGGAAAAGGGAAGAGTTCACTCATGGAAAGCTTATGAAATATGAATAGAGTCCAGGGTTTAGTTAATGTTACTTCCTTAGTTATGACAAGTAATTCAAAGTTGTGTACATGTTAATATTAGTGGAAGTTGGATAAAGGGCATTTGGAATAATCATACTATATTCACTACTTTTCTCTCAATCTAATAATATTCTTAACTAAAAATATTTATTATTCAAAACATTGTCACTCGAGTCTCTGAAAATAAATGATTTCTGAATATATGAATACTATATGAAAGTAAATTCTTAAATATTTTCAAATGAAGTATAAAAATAAAGAAACACTTTTAACATTTCTTCAAATCATTTAACAAAGTTTGTTTGTAGGAATTTTTTCTTTTAAAAATTGTTTTCTGAATTTGAAGTTTTGTTTTATTTGGGGTTAACATTTTTTAATGAAATAAACATTACGTGGGGTGCCTATTAATATAGAGATTCCTTACTCATATCTGATGTCATATATATTCAAATATTCAAGAAAAAGAATGTATGTTTGCTGATAGTCTGTACTATTTTACCCTCCATTTCTTCTTCTTTTATATTATGTGTTCTTGTTCTTGGCATGTGTGTGGTCACTATTAGGTTGATGCAAAAGCAAATTTTATATATACCATAGTTTTTTTCTGCTGATTGCATCTTATCTCCATTTACCTGTTTAAGTCCACACCTTCTTCTCCTTTTATACTTTTGTTGTCACAATTCTGCCTTCTAAAGCTGTGCATTCATTTCCAATTGCAGTAACTGTTTTCTGTTTGAAGTTTTTACCTACTTAAACCTTGATGGTCTATTTAAGTGTTTACTACCCTATTTTTAAAAAGAGTTTAAATGTTCTACATCTGTCTGTCTGTTAGTCATCTTACTCGCAGTTTTGTATCCTTTTGTCTTTTTATTTCAGTTTGAAGAGCACCTTTCAGCATTTCTTGTTTTTCGTTTCTATTTTGGCCTCAGTTGAGGACATGCTCATTGATTTTGGAGAGAAGGGGAGGGAGGGAGAAAGAGAGGGAGAGAAATATCGATGTGAGAGAGAAACATTGATTGGTTGCCTGTTGTACGCTCCATGACTGGGACCAAATCTGCAACCTGCGCATGTGCCCTGACTGGGAATTGAACCTGTGACCCTTCCATCTATGGGACAGTGCCCAAGCAACTAAGCCACACTTGTCAGGGCTTTTTCACTTTTTTAAACTCTGAATTCTCTCCCTTTTTCCACTGAAGTCATTTTTAGAATTCTATCTTCTATATCAGTAATTCTTTATTCTATCTAATCTCTTCTATTTTCATAGTTTACTGGTTAATTATTTATCTCATTTATTAATTTCTTAAATTCCAGAGTTTCTGCTTGGTTCTTTTTTATAACTCTTCAATTAATTACTCTTTTTGTTTGTTGATTTTACTCCTGAACTCATTGACTTGCTTTTCTTCTCATTTTGTAAAACTGCAATTTTGAGTTCTGTCATTTAAAACAGTCTTCCATGTCTTTTTGATTTTCTTTCTGAATTCACTTGTTATCCTGGTTATTCAGAAATAATCCTGATGGATTATTTCTCTTCCTTGGCAGTTGTGGGTTGAAATCAAATCTTTTTTTAAGTACATGGAACTTCACTGTTTAGCAGGTTGGTAAGTGCAGGCCTTTCTATCGTTTTTGCAGTAGGTGGTGCTGAAGTACAGGCTTTTATTTTCTCTTATCTGTACTAGTGGGGCTTCTGGAATCTCAGTGGTGACACTCAAGGAAAATGCTGTGTATTCCCCAAGGAGGTGTCATCCCTTTACGGCCCGGTCACCTCAGACTAGGCACCGTTCCTGTGGATTGAAAGGAGTTGGCTACGGGGCTGCTGGCCTGTTTCCAGAGCTGCCTTCCCATGAGCACCAGCTGCTCATGGCTTCCATCTCCGCCCTTTCCCCCTGGTCCTCTCTCCCTTGTCCTCAGATTCACCTGCCTTCTTATGTCTCAGTGCGTGGATCTCTCAGACGTGTGTGTTGAGCAAGGAATTTGTGGTTGAAATACAGTGGTCCGACTGATTGTAACTTCACCAGGAGAGATGTGGAAACCCTCTCGCACCGTCCTGCTGCTGACCGAGCTCTCCACCTTTAGACATTCATGGGCCTTCAGACTTCATTGCACAGACTCGTATGAGGGACACATTTGGTCAAAAGAATTTAGAATTCATCCACTCATTTTGAGTGGCAGCTGCTTATTCTGCCTATGCATCGATTCATCTGCTTTGACAAAATAATCAGGAAGGATATTTGGCATAGTTCAGATATTTAAATAGCCAAATTTGCTATTCTGCATGGCGAAGGCTTAATACACTTAGACTGTCTCCGTGTCTACTGAATATGATTTATCAGTAATATTAAATTGCCAATCTTCTAAATGATTTCAAAGATATCAAATACATTAAACATTAAAAGTACATTGTACCAACATCATCTTCCTTTGATAACCACCCTAAATAACTCCCTACTCCCTCTGATATCAAAGATCTAACTTAGTAGATAGGAGACAAATGCGTGAGTGGATTATACAGAGATCAGACTTTCCCTGTTATACATTTTAATGTTTTTGTTTGGGGTAAATACTAGTTAATACATGATAAATAAATTGATATAATGTCTGCTTCATAAATCATAGTCTCTTATCTATGTATTTTCTTTAGTAGCAATTAAATCCTGAATCAAAAAGAAGACTGAAACATTGTTTTTTGAGCAACACATTTGGAAAATTAAGAGATTAAAGGAGACTCCATTAATCAGGAATGTAAGTAGTTCTTGTCTTGAAGCAATTATGTAAATAACTCAAAACTCTGACTATTCAAACTATACACTACTGCACAGTGTGTGTTTATGGTGGGTGAGGAATGGCGCAGTGAAAGCAAAACTTACGAGAGGCTGACTATTCCTCAGCTGTGGCTGCTTCTACTGGCCCACACCTTCTGGGCATTACTGCATTACTGAGGCTATTGTACCTGCCACTTAACCTGGAGTAACCAAATGACTCAATAGCTTCACTTTTGGAAATGCTGATCTAATCTCATACCATTCTTGTTCCATTTGCCTAGTCAAACGTGAATGCAAATATCAAAAAACAGAACAAATACCATATGATCTCACCTTTAACAGGAACCTAAACAACAAAACAAAGAACCAAGTAAAATATAACAAAAGACACTGAAATAGAGGACAGGCAGTCAGGGACCAGAGGGGAGAGGGGAGGGAATTTCAGGGGAGAAGGGAAGGGTTTACAGGAACAAATATAGAGGACACATGGACTAAACTAGGG